>MU740577.1:100800-112401 GCA_026770625.1 Nicotiana glauca
TCCTTTTGGTCTGTGTTGGACTAAGGAACGAATTTGGGTCCAGGGTGCAAAGGATTTTTTGGCAAAGGCTGAGTAAGGGTTTATGAGGGGTAGTTCAGTGGAGGATACTTTTTGGTCTTCGGGTAAGATATCTACTTCATAGAGATAATTATATTTTTTGGACAAGGTTTTATATAGAGTAGGGGATATATTCATTTTTGCAAGAGAAGAGGATGGAAAACACTCAGACATATTTAGTAAACTGTTCCTCCCTCCGAAAGGATGAACTGGCTCTGATACCACAGTACAAAAAGAACAGAGCAAGAGACTCTAAGAAAGCAAACCATACCATAGATACGAAAGTTTTCCTACAAAAGGGGCTGGCTTCAACAACCCACAAGGGACGGCTTGCCAAGCTACACAAATAGTTAATTTGTTTATAGTCGCAAAAGTTTTCTTAC
The DNA here is from genome assembly GCA_026770625.1 of Nicotiana glauca. Lineage (NCBI taxonomy): Eukaryota > Viridiplantae > Streptophyta > Magnoliopsida > Solanales > Solanaceae > Nicotiana > Nicotiana glauca. The sequence goes on from MU740577.1 coordinate 101,241, forward strand.
AAAAGAGGCTGAAAGAACTACAACCCCCACCACCATACACACACCACTACCCAATCGACCTTGCACCTTGCAAACCTCACTTCCTACAACCTCCTCACAAACCTCCCTTCAAAACACCTCACATACCATCCTTCCTCTTATGAAAATAGATGCTACTGAGTGGAAAACAGTCAACCTTTCCTATAAGAATTGTTCAAAAGCAAAACCACCAAATTACTACAATAGCCAATCACAAGAGTCATACATCGGTGGCGACGGACCCACAAGTATGTTCCCTAACCCTAATACACTTACTAACCCTAATGGAAAAAGTTTACACCCAAAAAAATTAGCTTTAACAACTAACCCCTCCCTTCAACCTAAGTTTTTTAATAAAAATAATCAAAACATGCTTAATGATCTTGCAAATTTGGATCAAACGGACACTTCTTATGGGCCAGACCATGTAGCCCAAATCACTACAAATACAACAACACCTCCAAAGCCCATTTCCAGCTGACCATTACACTCCGCAACAAATAATGTTGACTCATCCACCACCAATCCACAAAGCACCAAAAACAAACACGTGGCATACACTGCCAATCAAGCATATGCATGGACCTCCCCCACAGACAATAGTCAATCAAGTGCAAGCCTATCTCACGGCAGCCCACCCATCTACAACATTTAACAAAGGCCCAATACCCTCATTCCCTACCCACATAGTTAACCCTCTAGCTGACAAAGCCCAATACCTCATACAAGCAACCGGCTCCAATACTATACACGAGAACACCTACACACTACCCATATCAAATCAACCGTCCACAATAACCACTCAAAATTCCCACAATACTGAACCACAATCATCACCCTCCTAACCCAACACATATACACATAACCCTCCACCACAATCTAATGAACCTGTCACCCCACAACTTCCAACACAGGAGAACGCTCTCCTTTACCAATACAACTCTACTCCAACACCCAATCTTCCTCATCACCATCACAATGCAACCACCACAGGATCTCCCCCACAACCAACACCCATTTACATTATGCAATACCCACCAACTCAAGCATACACACAGCCTTGGTTGGAAATGAGCATGAAGGAACATGCACTGACTTTTACGATGGAAATATACAACCAAGATGTCATTGTAATGATCCAAAATCCAGTGGACATAGCTCAAATTATCACAGAAGGGATGCGTAAGGGAGTGACTCTCTACAATCAATTCAATTGGGCCATGCATCCACCATCATTCCTTCATCAACAACAACTATTCCCACAGACTCCATTTCTACTACCAATGTTCTTACTACCAACACCTACAACAAACAATATCAATCTTCCCTTCTACCCACCACAACAGCCACCACAAACTTTTGTATCGTGGATCCAACCTCGCACCTCAATCACCCCCATAATTCCACTCCATGCACAAGCCTCTCCATACCAACCCCTAACTCCTCCCCAAGTTCACAACTACCATCCAGTCCATCGCACAACGAACTAGACGAAATAGCAAGCTTGGAAGTGGAAGCAACTATGGAAAAAATAAGAGAGACACTGCCCATCCTAAGTTACCTCAATGGAAACAAGACCTACATCCTCAAAGAACAGTACAAAAGAAAAGGGATCATAACTTGCCCACCAGAGCTCCAAAGTGTATCACTCAATATCCGTCAAACAAGGAACCCAGAGGTGGGGAAGTTTGCAATAGTACTGATACCAGCACTAATGAACATATCCTCAACAATGGAGAGTGAGACTCCATCAAACCCAATCATAAATCAATCCACGCGGTTTGTTATATGGAATTGTCGTGGGGCTTAGTCACCAGAATTTAAAAGGAACTTTCGATTAATGCTCAACTATCACAAGCCATCTATTGTGGCATTACTGGAAACACACATGCAAGATCATGGATACCTTAAAGATGAGTTTGGATTCTCCAACTTAGCACAGTCACCTGCCCAAGAAATTCTGGAGGAATTGCACTACTATGGAAGGAGGAGGACATCAAACTAGACCAAGTGGCAGTTACCAATCAAGAGATCCACTCCATTGTCCAGGTATACTCTAAACCTAATGCTTGGTTACTATCTATTGTATATGCGAAAAATGAACTCCATGCACGTTCTATACTGTGGGATAATCTTCGTACTATATATGATCAAATTAAATTGCCTTGGTTAATCAGAGCATTTTTTAATGAAATTACTACCTCCAATGAAAAATATGGAGGCCTTAGTATTAATAATAGTTGTACTGACCATTTTATCAAATGCATCAACTGTTGTAAACTTGTAAACTTGTGGACCTTGGTTATACAGGTAGTAGGTACACTTGGTCTAATAATCAACGCTTAGTTAATAGAATCCTTGAACACTTAGATAGATGTTTAGCTAACTATGAATGGCTCAATTTATATTCGGAGGCTTTAGTGCATCATTTGCCTAGAACCCATTTGGATCATAGTCCATTACTATTAACCTTAAAAAAGCATAAAAATCCTCAAGATAAAATTTCCAGATTTGAAACAATTTGGACTACCCATCCAGAATTTACTTCAATTATTATACAAAACTGGACTCCTAACAAACCTGCACTGCAAGCCATTAAAAGATTTTCAAAAAAATATTACTGAATGGAATAAAAATACTTTTGGGAACATTTTTAAGAAAAAGAATACCTTACTAGCTAGGCTTCAAGGAATACAAAAATCACCCAGGTATCCAACTAGTCACTTCCTCCAAAATCTAGAAAAAGATCTCATTGATCGATTTAATGATATACTCAAACTTGAAGAAGAATTTTGGAAATTAAAGTCCAGGATAAATTGGCTTCAAAATGGTGATGCCAACACTAAGTTTTTTCATTTAACAACTCTTCAAAGACGTAGATGGAACCGTATCATAACTCTAAAAGACTTTGTTGGGAATTGGTTACTAGACCAATCAGCTATCAATGAGTCAATTGAGAATTACTATCACACCCTATTTACTACTACTCACTCACACCACCCCTACCATGACAATATATTCATCCACACAATTCTAATAACTACTCAGTAATTGACCAACAACTTACAGAAGCCAATATTACTGACGACTACAATCTTTCCAACCTTTTAAAGCTCCAGGACCGGATGGATTACCTCCATACTTCTACCAAGAATACTGGCCCCAAGTTAAATCACAAGTTATTACATTTTGTAAAGATATTTTTAATACTAAACAAATCCCTCAAGAACTTAATAAAACCTACCTTTGTCTAATTTCAAAAACTAAACAACCTTCTCTAATCACTCAATACAGACCCATTAGTCTTTGCAACACTCTCTATAAATTAATCACCAAAATAATTGTCAAACGTATAAAACCATTACTAATGAACATTATCAGCCCTGAACAATCAGCATTCCTTCCTAATCGAAGAGCTTTTGATAATGCAATTATAGTACAAGAAATTATGCATTATTTTAAAAATAAAAAAGGAAAACAGACAGCCTTCTTGCTCAAATTAGACTAAAAAAAGCTTTTGATAAGTTAGAGTGGGGATTTATTCATGACACACTTAATTATTTTAAACTTCCACCAACCCTTATCAAAATCATTATGTCATGCATCACTACCACTACAATCTCTATCTTAATCAACGGACAACAAACTCAATTTTTTTCACCTACACGAAGCATACGCCAAGGCGACCCTTTATCACCTTATATTTTTATATTATGCATGGAAATGTTAACTAGGAAAATTCACATGGAGGTAGATTACCTTAGATGGCATCCTATAAAAATTTCAAGACAAGGACCTCCTATATCCCATTTACTGTTCGCTGATGACATTACAATTACATCAAAATTAACCATTAAGAGCATGAGCTCCATAATTGACACCCTTAATCTCCTAACCGCACTGTCCGACTTCACTATTAATTTTAATAAATCAAAATTTTCTTCACCAAAAACACTACCAAAGAAGCTCGAGACAGTGTTACTCAACTATTTAATATGAGGGAAGGTCTAAATTTTGGGAAATACCTTGGTTACCCTATTTTTAACACAAAACAAACACCAAACCACTTTCAATACTTACTAGACAACTTTAAAAACAAACTATTAGGTTGGAAAACCAACTTTCTATCCATGGCAGGACGCACTACTTTAATAAAAGCTACATTAAACTGTCTGTCTAATCATGTTATGCAACTCATTAAACTACCAACTAATGTTATTAACAAGCTTGAACATTACCAAAGAAATTTCCTATGGGGCGCTACACCTCATAAATGCAAATTGCACCTTATTAAATGGGCAACTGTATAATTACCTAAGGCACAAGGAGTCTGGGTATACAAAACCTCCATCATAAAAATAGTGCCTTATTAGGATCTCTGGCATGTCGACTTTTCCAGTCACCATCCTCCCACTGGGCTAAAGTAATACTCTCAAAATGTAATACACATACTAAGTCCAAAACTATGTCCTCTAATTGGAAAGCAATCACTCTTGGCTGGTCCTCTTGTCAACTAGGCCTATGGTGGCATCTGGCAACCGGCACACACATTAGTTTCTGGAATGACCCATGGCTAGATAAATAATTTCACCCTTAGAAATTCAATTATAGCGCCTCTACCACAACTAGATCAATTGGCCTCACTCTCTAGTTACTTAACTAACAACACCATTAACACTAGTTTAATTCCGTTCGATTTTCCCCTAATATACTCCTACAATTAAAACGTTACTACATGCCTACCATTACAAACCCAAAAACCTGTGATCAAATTTATTGGGGACTTACTAGTAATGGATTTTTTTTACAGTAAAATCACTTTACAAATAATTAGACTCAAATGTACTAACCACATCCTTCCAGTGGATATGGAAACTAAAGCTACCACCCAAAATCAAACATTTCTTATGGCTCATAAGCCATCATCGTCTGCCCACCTTAAGTTATCTTCTTAACATCCAAGTTGCTATAAATGCACTTTGCCCAATATAACATACACATGAAGAAACTATCAACCATTTATTTTTCTTATGCATACATACAAAAGCAACTTGGGAAAGCTTGTCCATTAACCTATCGAATGTTAACCTCAATAGATTACACGACAATACTCCCTATACACTGTCCTAACTCCTTAAGCAAAAATCTAATCTTAGACAACAACTCCTTTCGCATATACTAATTCCATTCACCCTTTGGAATTTATGAAAACCTAGGAATCGCACTATCTTTAATGGTAAATATATCCCACCAAAACCCACTCACATATTAAGCCAAGTTGCAGAATTCTTTTATTTAGGCATCAACCACAAACAAACACCAAGGTATCAACCACACATGCATATCAAATGGCACCCCTACTAATCTCTCATTTTAGCTTAACTCGGATGGAGACTGTGACATGGCGAGTAACAAATATGGCTTTGAAGGAGTAATTCGGGACCCTTCAGGGAATTGGTTACTTGGATACATGGGTTCCCGTCCTATGGGAAGCATACTATACATGGAACTTACTGCACTACAGGAAGGACTAAGGTTCGCCCTCCAATATAAATACATTCCACTAGAGATTAATGTGGACTCAACAGAGGTAATTTCATCCCTTCTCTCGAATAATCACCACTACTTATCTTTGATTGATGAATGCAGGTACCTAATACATCAACTAGGTAGCCCTCAAGTGACACATGTATACAGGGAGTAGAATCAAGTGGCAGATCTACTGGCCAAACAAGGAACAACTATCTCCATGCAAAATCCATCTACTACACTTTTGTAACCACTACTTTTTGCTATGCCTCAATACATGGATGATCAATGTGGCACACTCTACCAACATTCCACAAATGCTCCCAAGATTTTGGGACATACTTCTTTTTTGTTTACATATGCTGTCACAAACTATGTCCCACGCTTGCATGGGTACACAACGATGTTTTTGTAATGATGTATCTCAAAATGCTCCTTGTACTACTCCTTAATATATAAAATAATGCATCTTTTGACCCGAAAAAAAACCTATGCGATTTTAGAGTGGGGGTATAGTTAACTTTTTTTTATTACTCCCTTAATTTTTACTTATCTGTTGTGGTTATTTTCGTTCTGGTATCTTTTATTGTTACATGTCTTTTCTCTTATTTCTTTTTTAATGTTATTGTTTTTCCTGTTGAGCTGAGAGTCTCCTAGAAACGGCTTCTCTGCCCTTTTCGGGGTAGGGTAAGGTCTACGTACACTCTATTCTCCCCAGACCCCACTAGTGGGATTTACTGGATATGTTGTTGTTGTTGTTTTATTACTCCCTCAATTATAATTAAAATTTAAAAGTATAATTAACCTAGGCCAGTACTATGCGGCCAAGGGTAGAGCTAGCGTGTGGGCTATAGGTTCGGAATTCAGTAACTTTGGTCAAATCTGTATTTGTTTAAGAAATTCATTGGATATGTATAAAATAATTAATTTAGAAGGATTAAAATACTTTTTGGAGCCCATGAAACAATACACAAGCCCAATGAAGAAGTTGCCCACTTGAAGCAGCCTCCTTAGTAGCCCGGTTCATTTTATTTAACTAGACCCGATTCACTGTATAAAATATAAATATAGAGTTTAACATTATTTTGTACAGATATTACATATTATTAAAATTTCTCTGTTCAGTTCATGCTCTTTTCTCTCTATACAGACATTTTATCTTAGGGTTTCTCGCGTGAACTTTGCTTGAATTCATGAGGAATTCGACTTTTTTCATGGTATCAGAGCATGGAAGCTCGTAGATATTATGTTTCCACATCGATCGATGGTACCCTTGCTGAGTTTGGTTAGAGTTTGATTCCGTCGATGTTCTGGAATTTCGTCAGATTCTTTCTCAATTGGTGGAGTTCTTTTGCTTTCACGGTGTAGGCTCCATTTCCGACGGGGTTCCATTGGTTTTTAGCCAGATCTGTTCATTTTTGTTGAGTTTTTTTTCGGTCTCGATAGAAGGTTTGAAGCTAAGTGTTTTTTTCCAGTTTAGGTTCTCAATTGGTACTTGTTTTGTCGTTTAAAGCTATAGCTCTCGTCAATGCTGTGAAAATTGACTAAATTTGTGAAAGCCCAAATTTTCGTTCAAACCTAAATTTTCTATCAATGGCTCCTATTTGAAGATTCCTCCACTACTACTAGTGCCACTAATTCTTCAATCTCAACTATGCATTATTTTGTTGAACCATCACACCCTTCGTATTTGTACTTGTCTTATTTGCCTGGCACAATTTTGGTCACAAAGACCTTTAATGGCACGGGTTATGGGGGCTGGAGACAAAGCATGTTAATTGGATTATCATGTAAAAATAAATTGGGGATAATAAATGGGACAATACCCAAACCTAGTGAAAACTACTGCGTGGATACTAAATAGTCTAGATATTGAGATTAGGGAGAGTGTGATGTATACAGAATCTGCTCAAAAACTTTGGAAAGAAATCGAACAACGATATGAGAAAGCGAATGGGACTAAGGTGTTTCAAATTAGGAAAGAACTTGCTTCCATTTTCCAGGGGTCTTCCAACATTGCTTCCTATTTCAGTCACATTAAAAAGCTTTGGGAAGAGTTGGCTTATTCAATTACTTATCCAGACTGTACATGTGGTTGTAAAGAGGCCTTTCAGAAGATAGAAGAAGAGCAGAAGGTTCATCAATTTTAGAAGGGGTTAAATGAAACCTACATTGGGGTTAGGAGAAACATTCTTCTAATGAAGCCTTTGTCTGATATTAACAGTGTGTATGCTATGCTGATTGAGGATGAAAGCCAAGCTGAAGTTCAAATTTCAAGTAACAATGCATGCTCATCTTCCTGATGCTATTCCAGTTTCTACATCTTCCTCTATTTCTACTTCTAATGCTCCATCATGTGACACTAATACTCCTCTTAGAATATCCGGTAGGACTTCCAAAACTCCTTCTTATTTTAATGATGATTATGTATACACCTTTGTTTCTGGTACTAATGTGTTACCCTCTTCTGATGTTAATTGTTTACTAGTGCCTCAATTTAATCATCAAGTTGTGTGTAATTTTTCTTGGCAAGAGGTCATGATGAAGGAGTTTTAAGCTTTAGATGCCAATAACAGATGGACTATAATGCCTCTTCTACTAAGGAAGAAAGCTATACCTTGTAAATGGGTTTACAAGATAAAACAACGGGCAGATGGTTCTATTGAAAGATACAAGGCTAGGTTAGTGATTAGAGGGGATAGTCAACAGGAAGGAGTATATTTTACTGAAACCTTCTCTCTAGTTGTCAAATTGACCACCATTAGATGCCTACTTTCCATAGCAGCTAAGAGACATTGGACAACATTCCAACTTGATGTTAATAATGCTTTTCTACATGGTGATCTTGATGAAGAGGTGTATATGAAAATGCCTCCTGATTTGACTGTTCAGTCCTCTACTTCTACTACTCATTTTGCCTGTAAGCTTGATAAATCCCTCTATGGTCTTAGACAGGCTTCTAGACAATGGTATGATAAGCTGTCCTCCACTCTTCAGTCTAAGGGTTTTCATCCTAGTGTTAATGACTATTCTTTGTTTCGAAAATTGCATGGGAATTCCTTGACTATAGTAGGTGTTTATGTTGATGATATATAGGTGACTGGGGATGATTTATGTGAAATTGATGCCTTGAAACAGTTCTTAGATAATCAATGTAAGATAAAAGATCTTGGTGAAATTCATTTTTTTCTTGGACTTGAAGTTGTAAAGCAAGCAAATGGTTTTCTGGTTAATCAACACAAGTTCCTTGTGGAACTTCTTTCTGAGTTCCACTGTTTTGCTGTCACACCTGTTGTTTCCCCCCTAGATCCTCATGTTAAGTTGTCAGCTGATTCTGGAGAATTGCTGCATGATCCTTCGGTCTATAGAAGGTTGGTAGGGAAATTAAATTTCTTGCAACATACTAGACCTGACATATCATTCACTGTTCAACATTTGAGCCAGTACATGTCTGCCCCACGACTAGACATTTGAATGTTGCTTATCATGTATTAAGGTACTTGGCTGGTACACTCTCACTTGGTTTGTTGTTATGTGATTCTCCTGATTTTACTCTCCAAGGTTACTGTGATTCAGATTGGGCAAGTTGTGCTAATTCTCAACGGTCTGTTAGTGGCCTTATTGCGTTTCTTGGTGGTTTCCCCATGGCCCGAAAGTATAAGAAACAACCCACAATTGCTCTGTCTTCTGTTGAGGCTGAGTACAAGGCACCCAGATTATTGGTTGCTGAGGTTTCTTGGGTCCTTCGTCTCTTGGGTGAGCTAGGTGTGGCAGATCTTGTCCCTGTTGATTTTTTTTATGATAGAGCCATACACATCGCCAAGAATCCCGTTTTCCATGAACGTACTAAGCATATTAAAGTGGATTGTGACTTTGTTCGGGATACATTGAAAGGTGGGCTCATCACTCTGCACTCTATTTCTACTCATTCTCAACTGGCTCAGATTTTTACTAAGCCCCTTTTGGATAGCAGTCAACAGGCCTTCATCTCCAAGCTTGGAATAGATTCCTCTTCCAGCTTGAGGGGGTGCTGGAGCCCATGAAACAATATAGAGGCCCAATGAAGACGCGGCCCACTTGAAGCAGCCTCCTTAGTAGCCTGGTTCATTTTATTTAACTAGACCCGATTCACTGTATAAAATATAAATATAGAGTTTCACATTATTTTGTACAGATATTACATATTAATAAAATTTCTCTGTTAAGCTCATGCTCTTTTCTCTCCATACAGACATTTTATCTTAGGATTTCTCGTGTGAACTTTACTTGAATTCACGAGGAATTCGACTATTTTCAATCATGAACTCATAAACTTCAAAAATCATGATTTTGCTTGTGTCTAAGGCCACATTGATTTCTATCAAACTACCTTGTAATACTTAATTTTAATATTTTCTTTGCTCTCCCCATTTCCTCTATATTCCATACGAGAGTTTATACCATAGCATATGTTCTTTGGTTAACTCGTTTAGAAGGTGAAATTTCATTCCTTTTTAATTCACTCCATAACTCTCACTATTTGTCATCTCCAAACTAAATTACTTGTAAATATCGATTAATAAAACGCTAGATTCAATTTAGTTTAATAAATTTAATAAAATTGGATTTGATTTTGATTTAATTTTCTTTGATAAAATATATTGATGCAAAAAATAAAAAAGAATTTTGGACCCAATTAAATCCTCCACATGTTAGTTGAATCAAACTCAAGTTAATGAAAAGACTCGTGATTATTTTACTAATAAAAAGTTGTTAGAGGACATGGACTTAAATTATTGCACGTTATAGCACATGGATTTGACCTGGAATTATAATTTCAATAATTTTTCATGCTCATGGATCGATGCAAGTTAAACAAATGAGATGTAATCCCCTCTTATTTTTGTTTCTATTAGAACTTAAACCCTGATTAGCTCATAATTCACAATAGGAAATTTGATGGTTGATATTTAGAGCCCATTTGGCCATGATTTTTTTTTTTTTTAAATATTCACTTTTTTTTTTAAATTAGTGTTTGGCAATAAAATTTCCAATTTTTACTAGAAGATGAATTTTGGAATTTTTTGAAAATTTAAAAAACTCCAAAAAATTATTTTTCAAAATTTTCACTCAGATCACTCGAAAAAATTTAAAATAAACCCAAAATTATATTCATGTCCAACTACAACTCTAATTTTCAAATATTATTTTCACTTGGAAAAATATTTCACTTTTTTTTCGAAATTTTACAATTCTAGGGTGTGTTTGGTATAACGGAAAATATTTTCCGTGAAAAATATTTTTCAAGAAAATATTTTCTAGGAAAACAAGTAGTAATCTTATTCATTTTCGGTGTTTGGTATGCAAATTAAGGAAAATGACTTCTCAAGAGTATTCATAAATAATTTAGTTATAATAAACATGAAGCCATAAACTTTTAAACCAACAACCTTCCGAACCCAAATTTTTCATAAACTTTCGAACCGCTAAACTTTCGAAACCGCGGAATTTCTAACCCGTAAACTTCTAAACACATAAACCTCCGAACTCATAACTTTGGAACTTGTGAAATTTTGAACCTTTAAATCGATAAATAAAAAACTAAAAACTGAAAAATATATTAAAAATATTTTTT
>MU740577.1:113559-124858 GCA_026770625.1 Nicotiana glauca
GGAGAGAGAAGGTGGGGTGGATTGGTGAGGGTTGGGAAGGTTGAGAAGGAATTTTGGAAAATGTTTTCTCTTCTCTTGATAAGGAAAAAAATATTTTTCAAAATATTAAACCAATCAAACATGAAAAAATTAAAAAATATTTTTCGAAAAATATTTTCCTTCGTACCAAACACACCCCTAATGTCCAAACGCCCACTTAGGTGTCCAAGTTTGAAATCCACCAATATGCACGCACCTGTTTGCACACCATGATCTTTTCTTGGTCTGTTTATTTCACGCCGTACAAGGTTATTAGGTAGTTAAATTTGGACACCGTATCTGTTCCATATTTTTTATCTCAGTATTATTATTATTCACGTATTTTATTATTGTTCAATTTTCATTACTACTTGTTGTCCCGCTTGATGCGGTTTCTAGAGGGTGTCAAAATCTAAATAAAAAGTCAAGAAAAATGAAAATTATGCTGCGATAGGGAATGAAACTTGCGACCTTCCGTCACTTTTGACACCCATTGACCATTACACTGGGAGTTTGTCTTGTATCAAGGGTTATCAACCCATTGTATACATTCAATTTTTTTTAAAAAAAATATCTATCTATACAGTGTTATATTCCGGTGAAGGGGTGTCAGTTGACATCCCTCGAACAAGGATAGCTCCGCCCCTGACAGTTTCGTATTACTTTGTTATTTTGCTGTTATTAATTTTCTTGTCTTCAATATTTTTAACATATCTTCTTCATTATTGTTCTGTTTTTCTTGTTAAAAAATATTGAGAAACGCTTTTCTTGAGCCAAGGACCTATCAGAAACAATCTCTCTACCTTCGTAGGTTAGAAATAAGGCCAACGTACACATTACCCTTCTTAGACCCCGCACTATAAGAATATACGGGGCATGTTATTGTTTGTTTATCCTAGAATTTAAGCTATATTCAAAGTTTTAAATTAATTTAACTGGTAGCCAGTGATGGCAAACTACAAACAAAACATTGTCTGCTCCTCGTCCTCTCCTCCTTATTAGTGTTGTTACTTTTAGAGGAAGCTTCCCTGATTCTAAAGTATAACCCAAAAAGAAAAGAAAAAAGAAAAAAATAGCCATGGCAAGGGTGTTCAAAATTTGAACGGCCTTTACGAGTGGGCTATGCAAGGATGTTCAAAGTACTTTTGTATCAATAAGAATTTTACCCTATACAAAGTACAATTTTCTAAGGAAGTGTGATTAGTTGACCACCCTTGGCCACACGTAGCTTCCGCCCTGCCTGCTTATAATCAGATTCAAGGTCAACGTTGAATCTCGTTGCTTCTAAGTACAAGATTGAAAGTTCTCACAAATACTAGATTTCCAAGAAAGAGAGAAGAGACTTAAAAGATAAAAATGAGGACTAAATATTTAACAAGGACATGTTCTTAACATAAGGTATTCCACAAAAGCAAACTCTCGTCAAAACACACACTAATTGCTGCTCAGAAGTGCTCATTAGTAAATTCTTTTTACGCTGACTTTCAAAGTTAAAAAATTGATCCTCTGATATACCACCACTACATTTTGAGTACAAATCAATTAGACCAATTCCAAACAGTCATTTAAGTCTGAGATTTGCTTCCTCATATTGCCAACCCTGTGTTCTGCAATGGGAATATTTCCCAAGTTAATGTAACATACACCACCTCTTGGGAACTTAGAATCTTCCTTAAAGTATGATATACAATCTCTCAAAAATGTGATAAACCTAAAAGTAACTGAAGTTTGTCCCTCTCCCTATCTAAATGTAGGTTTTGCCGAACGCAACCAAACATTGAGGTGTGACCCACAATCACCCAAGGCTGCATGCTGAATATCACGTATTCACGTAGGGTCCAGAGGACCGCACCCCAAAAAGTATAATATAGACAGCCTACCCTAATGCAAGCATCAGTGGCTTCTTCCATGGCTCGCAACTATGACCCATATGAGTCTAAGCTAACACAGCTTTAAAACGTGTCTCGGACTTACTTTCTTATATATCCAATATTTTTTCTGTATTTTGCGAATGTGAGATTTGCCTAAGGTACTACTACTCCCCTCCCCCACTTTTGGTAAACCCCACTCTCCAAAACACCAATCCATGAGTCAAACGGCGGTTCTTTCTTGCAATGCCCCCTTGCTGACTTGAACCTCTGACCACAAAGGTTATTACAAGTAGACTATCCCCTTGTCTTTTTCTCTGTAAACTTCTTTCTAATCAAATCCTAGAAACAAGTGAGTTATCAGTCCCACATGTTCCCCATTCCAAGCTCAAAAGTAAATACTCCATTTTCGGACTTTTCTCAGTACCCATACTAAGGATTTTAATTTGAGATGACAGTAAAAAGATTGAGTCCAAATTTTACTATGGAGGCAGTAATATATTCATTAGATCAATTCTCCTGGTTTTGGTTTTCAACATAGCTCTCTTTGAGGCAGTACCTAAGGCAGTTCTCATGTATTGGCATCAGGGGAACCCAAAATATTAGCTGCACCCTTTGCCAAATGGCCTTTCATACCCCCACCAGCTTGTGCTGAGCCCTTTGCATTTGTCATCTCGGCAACTAGGGCTGATTTCTTTATCTGCCAAAAGAACGACGACCAGTCAACAAACAATAGCAACCAGAAACCACACCATTTAACAAGTTGACCTATATATGTCACATTAACTTCTCACAAAACCAATCACACCCAAACACCTATCTTCTGTTTGGGGATATGAACATACTTCGGAACTTTTTGCGGGACAAACAGGGGCAAGTAAAAAGAAAATGACTTACCGCTGCAATTCTCTCCTTGTGGATGTCATTTGTAAACTGAGAAACCACAATTGAAACAATCAAATAACCATAACAGATCCGATTAAAGATAACATCACAAGAATGTACCTTCTCGGAAAAATCTAATTTTGAAGTTATGCTTTCAGAATAAAGCAGTTATTAACTTACCGGCTTCTTGTAGGTCCTGATCTCATCCCCACTAAAACCTGGGAGGGTCATGTTCCAATTCCTTTCTGAACCAAAGATTCTATAATAGGTTAGGTACTGCATATTGCTGGACCAGTCAGGAATAGAAGGTAACTTACCAAGATGCAGAAGGATGTCCTTTGCTTCCAAAGTATTGGATTTTCGATGCTTGGCCAACGAACAGCCAAATGTCGTAATCTGGTCAAGCACAAAGTAGTCAAGCACCGGTGAACAAATGATTAGCACGCTGTCAAAACAGAATTGTCATTTGCCCGAAAATTACACAGCTGACTTTGATATTAACAACCTATTCATCCAATAAAATAAAAAATATCCAGCACTCTGATGCAAGCATGCTGTGGTTTAGAATGAGTGGCAGCTCTTTATAGAGCTCCTACTTTGAATCCTGGAAGTCCGAGGATCGATCGGCCTTCCTTTTCCCCCTACCCTAGGCCACCCCCACCACTCAAAAGGGGGATTAAGGTTCTCTTCAGGTTACAAAACTACGATGTTCAATAAATGAGCCTGAATACACTATCCTGCTAGAGCAGAAATAGCCTCTCCAAAATTTGTTCTACATCCATTAGCTACACTCACCCTGTCAAGCAAATACTTCCTTTCCCGATTCAATGTATTTTTAATATTTCTTATCCTCAAGCCCCCACCCCCCTTTAAATTCCTGCCACAACATTTTGGGAAAACCATAGAGTACTGGACACTGATATCAATAATATGTCACATGAATCCCTTTTCTCCTGAGAGATTCAAGCATAAATTAACCCGAAACTGACAAATATGGAAGGGCTTATTTGAAAAGAGACTGCTCCCATTTCCCCGGTCCCTCCTCAACCCTCTTTAGATTTATAGAAGTACACATAATATAGCTAAATGAAATTAGCTTCCAAATTGCTTGACATTTACATAAAATAAAACAAAGCAAAATATCCAATTGGAGGAGATAAAAAGACAGTGAATCTGCAGGGGGTGAGACATCTCATAAATAAAACAAGAACTTAAATGAAAATTCCAGCAAGATTTGAAATTCTCCTTAAAACTAAGAACATTGGTTTCATTGTAGAAAACAACTTTATCTAGAATAGTCAGATCTAAGAGCAAACTTTATTTCCTACTTCCTAGAATTCATGGACTTAATCTAGGAAGAAAATAGTAGTATTTACAAATTCAAGTTGCAATTTCAACCTTTCTTGTACTTACCAGGCTGTAAGCTATAAATGAAACCACTATACCCCTGAGCTTACCCTATTTCTCTTTTCTATTTTTGAGACAAATAACCCTGAGTCTACCACATTAAGCTGCACAGAATAGTAAAACTGAAAAGTAATGGCATTATCTACGACAACGAAAAAGCTAGCTTTATCCTATCAAAGCAAGGCCAAACCTCAACCCCACCAGAGTTCTTCTAAGAATAAGCTACAATATAACAACTCCTAACCTATCAGATTGTCAGGTTACATTTTAAATTGAAAGTGATGTTTCAGTGTGAAACAAGTAAAACATGAACTTACAGATTCCACAAATTCCTCTGCTATATCAACAAGGACGTCTTCAACTTCAGCATCCAATTTCTCTGATGGATCAATCTGTCAAGGACAGATGCAGGTCAAGAAATTGCATCATAAAGGCAAAGAGAATATGCAGATACTTGATACCAAAATCGAAGACCAGGAGAGACAAAGAGGACACAATGCTAAGAGAGGAGGCTACTATTATTATATCTATACACCTCAAAATTCAATAGGATTTAAGAGGTTATTTTGGCAAAAAATGAGGCCAAAACAGAACCTCAAACCAAAACCTTCACCTGTGGTAAAAGCCCCTTGTGGATTCTCCACTCCATATCTACCTAAAATGATAAAAGTTAACTAAAGCATATTTTTAACTATAAAGATAAGACTTAATTTTAAACTAAAGGATAAGATGAAGAAAAAGTAACTTAAGTGCAATCCTTTTTTATCGGGAGCTACATCATCAAGTTAATAATTATGACTTCCCAATCACTGACAACCTAGTACTGCTGCATTCTCAACAGAATGCACCTCATCCTATCAACTGCTATGGAGTTCTAATAATCTTACTTCAACAAAAATTTCAGAACCATTTATCTCACAGGACTTCGAAACAAGAACTACTAATTAGAAGAAAACCAAACAAGAAAACTGCGAAGTAATTTGCGGTGATTCATCCTTTGCAGGAATTATTATAGTGAAGTGATCCATCCAGCTATGAGCCAATGTATTGAAGAGCTTTAAACGTATATTCTCCTTTAGATTAAATCAGTATATACAGGAATAACTTCAAAACAAAAGGACTCTTTAAATCAGGTGGATCATGGAAAATGTGCAAAAATGAAGAAACAATGAGTTTAGCATGTCCACAGTAACCTGGGCCAGAATCTCCTGGATGCTTCTCTTGCTTAGAATCCTAGTACAAGGTTCCTCCGTCTCTAAAGTGGTAGCCCTACTAGGAGGTCCTGGCTTGACCGTAGCAGATTGCATCAATGCATGAGATGAAGGTCTCTGTACTCCCAATCCCTGCCCCCTGGCAAGTGGCTGATTAGATAATGATTGTGAGATCCTCGATTGGGGCATTTGTTGCCCCAAATGATCTTGGGATTGACTTGAGTTTGAAAGCTGTGACTGTTGGGCAGAGGATGAGGTAGTAACAGTATGCTGATGCTGCGAAAGAATATGGGACCTTTGATGCAAGGTCTGAGGGCTAATTTGAGGCCTTAGTGATGGTGTTGGCAAAGGGGGTTTTCCTTGTGCTCCTGAAGATAACCACGGCTGATTCTGGGCCCTTGGACTTTGAGACATAGTATGCAATTGGGAAGAAGGTAATCCCACTGACTGAACTCTCAGCATGCCATGGCCTTGAAAATTCTGCAAGGGTAAATAAAAAAGAAACAGAAAACCTCAATATTTTACAGCCAAAAACCATGTGAATAATGATCTACAAGCACAATCTGAACATAAACAACCAAATAGTAGAAAAGGGCATACAAAGAAATGTTTCTATCTTGCAAGGAAATACTAACCTGTGTAGCAGCAGACTGACTACCGATGCTCGTCTGTGGTCTAAGAGAAGAGGCGACAGGTCTCAGCTGCTGAGGAACCCCTGCTGGCCGCATTGGTGAAGTTGAACCAAGCGATCCCATCATTCCCATCCCATGCATTCCTTGTATTGGCTGCCTCACCTACAGACAATAAGAATCATTTAATATCCAATACAGAATGTCAAGCAAGAACACAGGGGCGTAAAAGCACACAAAAGTATGAAGTACCGAAGCACCCAACTCAACAACAACAACAAACCCAGTAATTTCCCACGAGTGGGGTTTGGGGAGGGTAAGATGCACGCAACCTTACCCCTACCTTGGAAGGGCAGAGCCTCTGAAAGACAGTATATATCATCATTCCAACCTATTCCTTTGTGGCTAGCCTGTTTCCGACAGACCCTCGGCCAGAGAACGGATGAAAAAAATAATGGCAACAAGTAGGAATAAAAACAAGATAAAAATAAGACCGAAGCCAAGAAAGCAGCTACACTCTAGGTACTAATATCAATCAATGAATAAAAGGATATCATACTAACACTAATGCTAGCGAACTAATAGCCCATTTGGCCAAGCTGCAAAAATCAGCTTATTTTGAGAAGCACTTTTTTTCAAAAGTGCTTTACCCAAAAGTACTTTTGGTGAGAAGCTATTTGTGTTTGGCTAATTAGTTTGAAAAACACTTCTGAGCAGCAATTAGTGTTTGGCCAAGCTGTTAAAAACTGCTTCTAAGTGTATTTTTTCAAAAGCGCTTCTCAAAAAAGTGCTTTTTGGAGAGAAGCTACTTTTTTCTGCTTCTCCTCAAAAGCACTTTTTTTCCTTCCAGAAGCTTGGCCAAACAGGCTATAAGTAAGAGAAAGGGAAACATTCGACTACCTACTAGCCTTCTACTCTAATCTTCGACATCCATACCCTTCTATCTAGGGTCATGTCCTCAATCAGCTCCAGCTGCGCCATGTCCCGCCTGATCACCTCTCCCTAAGACTTCTTAGGCCTACCTCTACCCCGCATGATACCCACTAAGGCTAACCTCTCGCACCTTCTAAATAGGCTTTTATGCTTCTCCTTTTAACATGCCCGAACCATCTCAACCTCGCCTCTCGCATCTTATCCTCCACATCGGCCACTCCTACCTTATCCCGAATAACTTCATTCCTAATCTTATCTCACCTTAACATCCTCATCTCAGTTACTTTCATCTTCTGGACATGAGATTTCTTGACAAACCAACAATCTGCTCCATACAATATAGTTGATCTAATTACTACCTTGTAGAACTTACCTTTAAGTCTCAGCGGCACATTCTTATCACACAAGACACCGGAAGCGAACCTCCACTTCATCCATCTTGCTCTGATACAGTGCGTGACATCTTCATCAATCTCCTCGCTACCTTGTATTATAGATCCAAGATACTTGAAACTCTCTCTCCTGGGGATGACCTGAGTATTAAGCCTTCCACCCATGTCCGCTTCCTGGGTAACTTTGCTAAACTTGCACTCCAAGTACTCCGTCTTGGTCCTGCTTAGCTTGAAATCTTTAGACTCAAAATTCTGCTTATAGTCTGTCGTCAACACCTCCTCGAATCTCGTCAATCAGAACTATATCATCCGCAAATGACATACACCACGACACTTCCCCTTGAATGTGTCGCGTTAATGCATCCATCACCAACGAAAACAAAAACAGGCTAAGGGTTGGTCTCTGATGCAACCCCATCACAACCGAAACACCCAACTCAAATAACCATATTCATAATTCAATTAAGTAGATCCAACCACATAAACCAGAATAACCAAGATCCAAAAATCACCTAACAGTTCATGAATTATGATCCGGTGTTTTAACAGTGATTAAGAATACTTAATCATGCATCCTGAATTGTTATCTATTTGTCTTACTATTTAGTACTCTGGTCATTTTTTTTATCATTCTAATTTTTAATATACCCATTAAAAAATTGTTTAATAGCATTAATCATTTGGGGTATTCAATTAAATTAGCATGATTTCTTTGTTAAAAGAATAAGTAATTATGATTGTACGCCTTCTTGGAGTAGTAAGGATAGAATTAAAAAAAATATGTTCATGCCTTCTTGGTTATCTTAAAGCATTAAATATTATGGAACAAATTTGTTTGGCTAACGTGACATATAAAAAGTACAGGAGGGACAAGAGAGTAACAATTTTTTTCTTGAAACCCAACTCCATATAAATAATGTGTATATATACGACCCAAACATCATGGCATAGTCAATTATCTCTTAACTTAGTAATGTTAGGCTCTTTACAATGCAACTAATGATAGTACTTTATATTGTCTCCACAATAAAAAGTGGACGAACGGCTAAGACTGGACCCTGCATGGTGGATTCACAATCCAATGCCTTGATCCATTTGACTACATCAGCCCTTACACCTTCACATGTTAAAGTCTCAAATTTGATTCTCTATTACCCAATAATGTGAATTTAATATGGTTATAGTAAATTGTTTGAACTCTAGACGTAGCACACCAGTTTGCACGCATCTCATCAGGTAACTTTGTGCAACTTTTTTGCCTTTGATTGATGGGATTTAAACTTTGATCTTTCATGGTCTTCATTTCTCTTTATCTACCCCTAAGCCACATGCTTGGATGCTCCTCTAATCTTTTTTCAGTAATTTTACTACTTAGCTTCTCTTGTTTAAATATCACAAATGATCTTCAGGACCTACTCCTAGTGGATTAGTTTATAATTAGGCTGCAATTGCAAACTTGTTGCTTTTCCAGGAACTAAAACGATCTAGTACGCAAAAAAATTAATTGAAATTGCATACACATAGGAAAAGGATGCATCGAATTTACATGACACTATTTTTTATTAGTCTGTTCCAGAAAGCATGACACGTTTCTATACTAACTAACAATTTAAGTTTAGACTTTCCATTTGACCCTTAATGAGAAGCTTTTATAGCCGTACAAATGTTATTACATGTTTAAGATAACAGATTTCAAAATTTTTAGTAATTTCTTTCTTACAGACCATTTCGAGTCAAACTCAATCACATAAATTGAAACTAAGGGAATAATAAGAAGGTGAAGAATTGAATAATACCTGTGACGTAGTTGAGGTGGGAGCAGAAGAATCAGGCAAATTGCGACCAAATTGCTGCCCAAAAGAAGACGGGGACGGAGTCAATGAGGAGAAAGAGGTAGGAGGGTGATGAGCAGGTACTCCCATGGCCATTCCTCCAACTCCTCTAGGGTTTTGCATAGAAACCGACGAAGACGAAGAGGTAATCGAAGATGATGATGAATGAGGTGGCGGCGGTGGTGGCGGAGGAGGTAAAGAGAAGTGTTGAAAAGGCGAAGGCTGTTGCCATGGCCTGTTAAAAGGTTGTCTTGTTTGAGCATTTTGTAAAGTGGGTGTTAAAGGGTTTTGCTGTTGAGTAGATGTGGCGGCTGCGGTTGCTGTTGCGGCGGTAGTAGTAGCGGTGATAGTGGTGGTAGTAGGGTTTAGGTTTTGGGGTGATTGGGATTGTACTACTGAGGTAGTGGTAGTTGTAGTAGACGGGAGTTGACTGGTTGCGGCGGTGGAGGAGGAGGAAGGTGGTGGAGGCGGAGATGGTGGTGGAAGCTGTTGTTGTTGTTCTGTTGGCTGTGAAATGGACGTCGACGGCGGTGGAGTCGGCGGCGGTTGAGTTTGCTCCATTGGAGTAAATATTTTCTTGATTTCCTATGATTAATAGAGGGGGAATAATTATATATAAATGATTAGGCTGGTTAACATATGGTTTACAATTTAATCTCACTTATTTAAGCTGAGATGAGAATTGGCTTAGGAGCTAGGACTTGAAGCTTACTCGTGCCAAATATTGCAGTAGTTGTGATATCAATTTAAACCTCGTGATTGTTAAAATTAGCTTTCAATTATTACTAGGAAAAAAGTATAATTGTTCTCATTAAGTTTTGACTTATTTTACTCTTTTTTATAACAAATATAGTAGCCCGAGTGAGCAAGTATTGCAGTTGATGAGTCGGAAAAATTGAATCTTAAAATATCTCGATTATTTCATCGAATTCTACTATTTATTGTCTGCACAAGTCCTACATTCTCATTCTCAAGGTTATTCGTTGAAAAATTTTATTTTGTGTCTCGTACAAGTACTAGTAGTGTACTTGTACTTGTAAAGTTGTATCCCAATAAACCTTGTAAAGTTCTTTGAGTGATTCCAACAGCACTAGAACGTAGATAGGAAACTATATCTTCCATGTTGAAATCATAAACCAGGCCTGGATTTAGTGCAGCATTTGGGTTCAATAAACCTGAACCGATGTCATAAGGTGTTGCAATAACATTCCCTGAATCTGTTTGTATTGGATTCTTGGAGTTGTCCAAGTTATAAGCTACATAAAACAAACCATATTGTTAAAGATCAAATATGAGACACCAACCTTAGAATTTCTAAATCAAGAAAAAGAATTTCAAAGTAATTGTTTAAGTTAATAAACAAGTTTCGCACTATGAAAGGATGCAATGGGATGGTCGGGATCCCTCGCCCTTTGGTTGAATCATAAGGACTTACTTCAATTTTGACTCTATCTCCTGGCAGTATGTTAACAAAATGTCTCGGGTTTAAGTCGTGGGATAAGAATCTTGTAGTAGGGAGCGGTTTACCCCTATAGTGGGCTTACATGACATGAATTCAGATTAGTCGGTCCAGTGAACTTCGAATTTCTGATGGTTACAACAACAGTAACAACAAGGGCTATTAACACATTTGGCCAGTTGGCTAGAAAATAATTACGACTTACAAAACATATATATCGATTATATATAAAATATGTTTGCTATATATATATATATATATACACGCACACATTAGTATACACGAACTATACATTTTGTGGAGACGGCTATAAGGTATGGATCCTCATTGACCATGTTGCACCATTTAATCTCATCTCACGAGTCATGCCAATAGCGATATCGGATGGTTAAACTTAAAAAATCAAGTTTAGTTTATCAAGAACATCTTTTTTTTTGTTTCAAGTATTAGGTATCCAAAAGTTACGAGGCCGACTAATCTGGATTCAAGCAAGTAAGAGCTTGTCAAATACTTGAAACTTGTTTTTTAATATTGGTAAAGAATGTTGGGGTTAAAGTGGTGGTGTGAATGGGAAATGAGGGAAGAAGGTGAAAAGGTAACTTTAGCTTTTGCACTTTGTCCCTCATTGGTTAAAGACAAGCATTTTGTTGGGTTTAAATATAGAA
>MU740584.1:14983-41769 GCA_026770625.1 Nicotiana glauca
CCCCTTCTCCCTTCTTCTCTCTTATCCCCATAAATCCGTCTCCCTTCCCCCTATTGTGCCGGTGAGAGTTGGAAGGACGCACGTCACATTTCTGTGACCTCGGGTGCCTCAAGTCATATTTCCAGGTTCTTCCTATCGGGAGTTGGTACCTCCCGCTTTCTTGTCTCTGTCTTTATGTAAGTTAATTGTGGCTATTTGGTTAGCATCACTTTAAGCATATTATTAGAATACTTGTAGTCGCTACCGGTTATTTTCTAGTTTGGGTCTGTGTTAGCATTTTTCGGCATTTGCCGTGGGTATTGTGGCTGTGGTCTGGGATGGTAGAGTAAGGTCATGTACTCGAGGGGTTCCGGGGGTGAGAAGGGGGGTGGGGAGGGGGTTAGTGGATGGGACGAGAGGCAAGGAAGGTAAGGGGAAAGAGGGAGCTTGTAGATTGAGGGTCGGGTCATGGAACATAGGCACGCTGACGGGTAAGTCTATTGAATTGGCAAAGATTCTCCAAAAGAGAAAGGTTAATATAGCGTGTGTCCAGGAGACTAGGTGTGCAGGGTCGAAGGCGAGGAATGCAGACATGTATAAGTTGAGGTACTCGGGAGTCGTGAGGGGTAAGAATGGAGTGGGTATCTTGGTGGATAGGGATCTTAGAGAGTCTGTGGTTGAGGTTAGGCGAGCTAATGATAGGCTAATGTTTATTAAGTAGGTGATTGGTGAGTGCACCTCACTGTATTTAGCGCGTATGCGCCGCAAGCAAGCTTGGATGAGGAGGTTAAGAGGCGCTTTTGGGAGGGTTTGGATGAGATTGTGCGTAGTATTCCACCTACTGAAAGGTTATTTATTGGAAGGGATTTTAATGGCCATATTGGGTCGGATGCTGGTAGCTATGGCGAGGTGAATGGTGGCTTTGGCCTTGGGGATAGGAACGGAGGAGGCACTGCGCTATTAGACTTCGCTAAAGCTTACGAGCTGGTGATAGCGAACTTGACTTTTCCGAAGAGAGGAGCATTTGGTTACTTTCCAAAGTTCAGCGGTGAAGACTCAGATTGACTACCTTCTCCTCAGAAGGTGTGATAGAGGGTTGTGCAAGGATTGCAAGGTTATCCCGGGAGAGACCCTCGCGACTCAGCATAGGCTCTTAGTGATGGACATGTGCATTCGAATGAAGAGGAAAAAGAGCCACGCTCGTGGACGATCGAGGATTAGATGGGGAGCTTTAACCAAGGATAAAGCCCACGAGTTGGAGGGGAGGTTATCCGCTATGGGAGCTTGGAGGAGTAGCGGAGACGCGAGCACTATGTGGTCAATGACGGCGAGCTGTGTGAGGAAGACGGCAAGGGAGGTGCTAGGGAGGTGCTAGGTATATCAAAGGGTTCTTCTAGCAGGCACCAAGACGACTGGTGGTGGAATAACGTAGTCCAAGGTAAAGTGGACGCGAAGAAGGTAGCGTACGCGAAGATGGCAGGGAGCACTAGCGAAGAGGAGAGGAGAGGAGAGAAAATAGAGAGAGGTACAAAGTGGCTAGGAAGGAGGCAAAGATGGCGGTCACGGAGGCTAAGAATGCAGCATTTAGCCGTCTATACGAGGTTGATGGAGAAAGGCGGGAACAGGAAGCTGTTTCGGCTAGCTAAAGCAAGGGAGAGGAAGGCCCGGGATCTGGACCAAGTAAGGTGTATCAAAGACGAGAATGGAAGAGTATTGCAGGGGAGTACCAGATTAAGCAGAGATGGCAGCCGTACTTCTGCGGTCTTCTAAACGAGGAGGGGGACCGGGATATAGTGTTAGGGGACTTGGGGCATTCGGAGAGTCTTCGGAATTTTAGGTATTGCAGGCGCATTAAGGTGGAGGAGGTAGTGGGGGCTTTGCATAGGATGAGTAGGGGTAGAGCGACCGGGCCAGATGAAATCCCGATGGAGTTTTGGAAGTGTGTGGGTAGAGCAGGATTGGAATGGCTGACTGGGTTGTTCAATGTAATTTTTAGGACGAAGAGGATGCCAGATAAGTGGAGGTCGAGTACAGTGGTACCGTTGTACAAGAACAAAAGTGATATCCAGTGTTGTAACAATTATAGGGGTATCAAGTTACTTAGCCATACCATGAAAGTCTGGGAGAGGGTGGTGGAGGTGAGGGTGAGGAAGACGACGTCTGTTTCCGACAATCAGTTTGGGTTCATGCCGGGTCGCTCCACTACGGAAGCTATCCACCTTATAAGGAGATTGGTGGAACAGTACAGGGATAAGAAGAAGGATCTGCACATGGTGTTTATTGACTGGGAGAAAGCGTACGACAAGGTTCCTAGGGAGGTGCTCTGGAGATGTCTTGAGGTGAAGGGCGTGTCGGTAGCCTACATAAGAGCAATCAAGGACATGTATGATGGAGCTAAGACCAAGGTTAGGACTGTGGGAGGCAACTCGGAGCATTTTCCGGTTGTTATGGGATTACACTAAGGTTCTGTGCTTAGCCCGTTCCTATTCGCCTTGGTGATGGACGCTTTGACACACCATATTCGAGGGGATGTGCCATGGTGTATGTTATTTGCTGATGACATAGTTCTAATTGATGAGACGAGGGCCGGTGTTAACGAGAGATTGGAGGTTTGGAGACAGACCCTCGAGTCTAAGGGTTTCAAGTTGAGCAGGTCTAAGACAGAGTACCTGGAGTGCAAGTTTAGCGCTCAGTCGAGGGAAGTAGGCAGGGACGTGAGTCTTGGATCACAGGTCATCCCGAAGAGAGATAGCTTCAAGTACCTTGGGTCGATGATTAAGGGGGACGGAGAGATCGACGAGGACGTCACTCACCGTATAGGGGCGGGCTGGATGAAATGGAGGCTTGCATCTGGAGTTTTGTGTGACAAGAAAGTGCCACTGCCACTCAAAGGTAAGTTCTATAGAGCTGTGGTTAGACCGGCCATGTTGTATGGAGCAGAGTGTTGGCCAGTTAAGAACTCCCATATCCAGAGGATGAAGGTAGCAGAAATGAGGATGCTGAGGTGGATGTGCGGGCACACTAGGATAGACAAGATTAGGAATGAAGATATTCGGAAGAAGGTGGATGTGGCCCCTGTGGATGACAAGATGCGGGAAGCAACGCTCAGATGGTTCGGACACGTGCAGAATAGAAGCCTTGATGCGCCGGTAAGGAGGTGTGAGCGGTTGGCAATGGTGGGTACGAGAAGAGGTAGAGGGAGGCCTAAGAGGTATTGGGGGGAGGTGATCAGGCAGGACATGATACGTCTGCAGATTTCCGAGGACATGGCCATTGATAGGAAGGTCTGGAGGTCTAGCATTAGGGTAGTAGGTTAGGGGGTAGTAGCCCCACCTGGTGAGATTTTACTGGGTAGTAGTTGTTGTAGATTATGTATCAGGCAGATTTTCTATGATCCAAACCAACAGTGGATTTAGCATCTTAAATTTTTGTCTCACATAATGTTCTCCTTTTCCATTGATTTGTCATCCAAATACTGCATTCACTTACACGAACTTAAATTCAATAAGACATCATGAGGTAAATATTACAGATAAGGGATGCATAGCCTATGGGAATCATTGTCTAACATTTCGCCACACTAGATTACGTATCAGGCAGACTTTCTATGACCAAACCAACAGCGGATTTAGCATCTTAAATTTTTTTCTCACATAATGTTCTCCTTTTTCATTGATTTGTCATCCAAATATTGCATTCACTTACACGAACTTAAATTCAATAAGACATCATGATGTAAATATTACAGATAAGGGATGCATAGCCTAGTGGGGAACTCCCACCACCTCCAATCATATAAATCAGGGTTTGAGTAACCGAGGAAACATAGTAGAAAATCCTGTTGGACTCCTCGGTACAGTGGTATGGGGTTCATGGGTGGACTTTTACACTTCATCATATAAAAAGAATAGTAATGACAATATTACAAGAAAAAATTAAGCACGGAAAACAATAGAGAAAGGAAAAAGAGATTATTAAATTGAAAAAAAGTACATGCCAATAAGAAATGGATTCAAAAAAAAAAGCAAGAATATACAAAAATATTGAAGCTAAAAATAAACGGTGAATAAAAGCTGTAGTGAAAATATTACAGGAAAAAATGCTTAAGGAGGAATATAAATGATGCAAGATGGGGGAGGAATGTCAACACTGATCTAAACTCAAGCAGCTGTGGCAGGTGAAGACCAAACTGCAATAGATGTTGCGGAAGGGAGAAAAACAATTGAGCAGAGTGGACAGTAGTCAGAGAGGAATAGAGTGGCATTTGAAATTTGCTTGGTTCAGCTATTTTGGAAGACTTAGCTTTAAACATGTTGCCTGTTTGGATTAGGTCGTGTTCCAATAACCATTAAGTTGAGTTTGACTAGAAATCAAAATTAATTTGCTTTTTCAAAACTGACGTTGAGTTGGTTTCTATTTTTGGGACCACCAACTTTCAGTTGGTTTCTTGAATACTGGTTTGGTTTACTAAATCAAAAAGATTTGCTATTCGTTTTTACATGTGTTTTCCAAAATATTTAGAAAACAAATTGGGTAAGGAAGTAATTGAAGAGAAAGGAAGAAGGAAAGAGAAAAGAGGAAGAAATATCAAAAGAATTTGTTTTATCTCTATTCATAATTGAGGAGCATGTTTTTTTCACCTCGATTCACAGGGGAATAGCATCCCTGAACTATAATCTCACACCTTCCCAGGCTTACTTTTTTTGGTGATTGCAGATAATTTGTTCTGACCCAGACTTGTAACAAACAACAGGTAACTCTATCCAAGCATAATACAGAGGCTAATACTACAAACCAAGTGATCCTAACAAATGAGGTTATCAAAAAATGATCGTAATAATTGAAGTATAAAACTATATCTCCAGTAAGAAAATTTAAACTACATCTCTTGAATTTACCCCAAATATTATAATTCAAATCATTAAAAATTCATTAGATCCACTCTTCATTTTTTTGAGAGAAAACAGAGGGACCGGCGCCGTCCACAATGTCAAAATGAGAACGAGAAGTTCAGGATGTGCTAGGTTTGCCAGTAGTGGCGATGTTGAACTGCTAGTAACACTGGTGCGAAGAACCAGGAATTATTTCCGTGAAAGGGATCAGTGGAAGGCTTAACAGGTTACCTTCAGCTTATGTGGGACACATGGTTATGGCCACTGTCAAGAAAGGTAAGCCAGATCTTAAGAAAGTTATGCCCGCTATTATTGTTCGCAAACCGTGGGGTAGAAAGGACGGTGTTTACATGTACTTTTAAGATAATGCTGGAGTGATTGTGAATCCAAAGGGTGCAATCACTGGCCAAATTGGGAAAGAATGCGCTGATCTTTGCCATTGGATCCCAAGTGCTGTCAATGCTATTCTGTAGAAGCAGAGTTGCAAAGTAGTTTGCAATTCTTGTTTTTGATGGTTTCTCTAAGTTTTTGGAAATCTTAGGTTTTCGTCTTAGTGAGAATTAGAGGGTGTTTGGCTAAGCTTATAAGCCAGTCAAACTGGCTTATAAGCACTTTTTGGCTTATCTACGCGTTTGGTAAAATTAAAAGTGCTTATAAGTTAGCCAAAATAAGCCAAAAGTCATAATTTGGTCTCCCCAACTTATCAAATTTCAGCTTATAAGCACTTTAAGTTTGACCAAAATATTAACTATTCTATCTCTAAAATACTTCTTTTTAAAACAAAACTCTTCGTATATTAAGTTCTTCAGTTGCATATTATTAATTTCAGCATTTTTATCCAAACACGCAACCGCTTATTTTTTATATCTGCTTCTGCACTTAAAAGTGCTTTTCAGCCCCTAATGCTTATCAGCTACTCTAAATCAACTAAGCCAAACGGGCTCTTACAAGATTTTGCAGTACTACAAGATTTTCACCCAATAACAACATCAAAAATTTCATTTCCACGGTTTAGTGCATTTACCACAATGGATACAGAAGTATCGATATGTTTCTTCTAGAAAAGAAAGAAATGCATTAGATCCATAGTTTGAAGGTTTAACAATTAACCAATAGTAGCAACAGACTGTCATTCACAACTAAAGCTAATAAATGCAGGTACCAATACCTTATCCAGAACAGTTCAGATTGAAAGCATGATCTTCATACCTGTCGCAGGCGTGTGAGTAGATCAAAAATGTGAGCATAGTTATTCATCAGAGTACCAGCTTGAATGTATCTGCACCAAAATAAATCAGGAATAAAACAATAAAGCAGTAAGGAAAAAATATGCTTATTCCGTCACTCATTTTTTACTTTTCACAAGGTAAAAGTAGCAGGTTTTGAGCATTTTCCAGAGAATAGATGTAAGATGATTATTTTTCAGGATTTCCAAGAAATAAACGCCTGTATCTTCCAGGATGACTTAACACACAGAAATCAGATTAAACACAAACCATGCGAGTAGACAATCCAAAAACCAAAGAAAAATAACACAAGGAAAAAACCATGAGCTTCCCCAGTTAAACAAATTGAATGAGAGAACTCTACCACGAGCGGCAAACGGAGAGCAAAAGCAAAGGTGACTTTCAAACAAGAAAAAAGTCTAGTTGCATAAGTAATGATTAAAATAGATGACATACGTATTAAATTGTGCCTGGCTTTCATTGTACAGTGATGTGTAGTAGTCTTCTTCTTTAACATCCAAAGAATCTTTGCGCAAGGTAACCTGAACGCGAAAATAAGTAACCAGCTAAACTGGAGAGAAAATGATTATGAACTCAAGCAATGCATTAATGTGGGACAGAACTTACAATCCTGGGAGGAAGTGCAAGATCAGCAGCCCTTCCCTTTTTAGTACGTCTTAGCAATATGCTTTTCAAAATTTTGTGTTTCAACAAAACCATCGCATCTCTTCCAGTCCCACGATTCCCTTGAGATTGTATGGGTGAGGCAATATACTAGAAACAGAAGATGTACCAACCTCTATGTTAGCAAATCTTTTTTTCTCAGTAATAAAAGGAAGCACCAAAATAATTATATGAATTCCATACTTACTTTATTCCACCAACAAAAGTGCCGAACAGATTTGTGGGGGCAATGTGGGCAGTCGGTTGGGCTACGACAAATATAAATATCAAAGGAATCAGAATACAAGAGATTTCACCAAAAGTCAAAAAAGAAAAAGAGATTCAAGTAAGAAAAACTTCAACAGGCATTGACACATTTAATGACATATTCTCTGCTAAAAACGTAAAGAAATAACAGAGTAAAAGTAAAATAAATCTTGAGAAACATGTTTCTTTCTCCAACCAGGTTAGGTGCAAATATCAGAAAGACGCTTTAAGTCTACCTATAGTCCAACACTCTGCAATCACAATCTTTGCAGAAGTAGTACGAGTAAGGAATCATTTGCAGGAAACGAACCTGTCCAAAAGTAAATCATGTATTTAGTTTCACAGTACATTAACGACAAGAGAGCATTAATCACAAGAAACTTACAAGTGAGTACAACTCTCCTACACGGTTCTGGAGGGGAGTACCACTTAACGCCCACTTATAAGAAGATTCTAACGCAAAAATAGCTCTTGTAGTATTGCAGCGTCTATCTTTCACATAATGGGCCTACGCCACAAAATGCAATAAGTTAGCAAACAGAGAATAGAATGCACATGCTTCACTATGAAGACCAAAATTTACATTACCTAGTCAAAAAAGAAAAATAAGGGTAGGAATCCCAAACTAGATTGCACGTAAGTTTCATATCATGAGCAATTGAGTATTGCAATGTGCTTTAGGACAATGACAAACATTTTTCGTTCTCTCTTTATTCTAAAGGATGATCACGTAAAGCCTTGTATAATACGTGCTAGCTTTCACCCAGAGTGTTAAAGCAGTTAGCTAAATCTGTTCCATATGCACCACACCGATCTTCATTCTCTAGCTCCTTAAATAATCACCATTTTGATCCCCAGATTTCCACCTTCACATACTTTATGATAGCTTGATTGTCTGGAAGAAAACTGGTATTGGAACTACAACTTACCAATATAGGAGGATGAATGCTTACAGGAAGAAAGTGAGAGAAAAGCAAATGAGAACCATATCTAGGGAAACCAACAAGTTTCATGAACATCAGAGAAAACTATAAATGTGAACTTCACGAAGATGCCAACCAAAGAAAGCAAATTATCTAAACAAATGTGCAAGTCTATAACTCTAATTAGGCATGATTACCTCATCCAAAATGATACGGTTCCATTTTACAGAGTGCAAAATTGACTTCCTCGTGATCATATCTTGATCAACACCGGCTGCATCATCAATAGAACCAGCATCTGTCTTGATCTTGCGCTTCACGCCCTTCCCACAACCTCTTTTACTACCTGTCTCAATCTCTGAATCACTGTCTGTCTTAGCCTTGCCTTTAATAGATTCTTTTTTCAGCTTTGACGTCTTTCCTCCAGGCTTTGACTTCTTCCTCTCCTGCTTTGATTGCTTAGCAGTTCTAACAGCATCTGGTCCACAGAAGTATCTCTGGTGAACAGACAACTTTTGTTCATAAAAAGATTTTCCACACCACTGACATTTTTCTTTTGGTGGCATCACATTTTTCCTATACTCAGCCTCCACTGTGGAGTATGTGGTGATAACAAAATCATATTCTGCGAATTTGTGGATATTTTTCTCCCTGTTTGCACCATGATAAACAAGAATTTTGTTGCTTCCTTTAGTGGTAAAGCGGTCAATCTCACTGACCCACTGAATCACGGCAACAACAGGACATATAACAAGAGTTCCTTTCACTGCTGGGAGCTCCTGGGAAGTACAAGGGGCAGATGACAGTAAACTGGATTCAGAAAATGCTTGCCCTAATTCGCGTTTAGCAAGCACAAGAGCTATGGCTTGAACAGTCTTTCCCATCCCCATCTCGTCGGCAAGAATACCGCCTCTAGCAGTAGATTCTTCTTGCTTCAATGCCCACGACAACCACTCTTTCTGGTACCTCAGCAACGGCATAAGCAAATCAGATGGTGTCTCAGCAGTTTCATTCACCAACCCGTTCTGACAATCCAAGTCTAAATCAATTATATAGTTTTCAGCCATCCACCGATCGTTCTCTTCTTCCCAGATCTCCCACATCAAAGTGGGTCTCTTCTTTTTATTCTTGTCACGGTTCTTCTTCCTATCCTCTATCCTCCCCATCAATAGACGGTAGCCACTATCTACTTCATTCATCATCGTATCTACATGCTCCTCTTCTACCTGCTCTTCCTTTGATTTGATATTCTTACTGCCCCTCTTTCTAGAGGATCCCACTTTCCTTCTTTTTATTATATCGGACAAAACTTCCTCGCTGAAATCATTATCAAGAACTCCATTAGTTTGGGCTTCCCTCAACAAATTAAATATATCTTCGTCTGCAAAGACAATGAAACAAATTAGTACAATCATATAATTAACCGCCCATGTGCTATTCAAAGGCACATCCATGTTTGTCAGCATGAGCTCTAAAAGTAGCCAAAAGGAAATATGTAAGTATCATGCATCAGCGAAAAGAAAATCCCAGCATGATATTAAAATGTCTCTGTAGTCGCAACAATTAGAAAAGACCAAATTGAGGACATATCAATTCCGTCTTGTAAACAGGTAACATTTGCATGAAGAATAAAAGTTATATGGAATAATACCTTCGTCACTGCTTCCGATGTAATCTGAATCCGAAGACATACGAAGAAAATCATCCTCATTATCCCTTTTTTTGGATGAGCTATCCTCATCAGAGCTATCCTGATATTGGTAGCTTCCTTCTCCTACTTTCACAATTCACATTCAAGTCCAACCACATCATTTACCTTATATACAAACACATACATATAGGATATAGATATGTATAACACATGCCATGTAACAGAAATACTTTATCACACAAAGGGCAGCCTGGTGCACTAAGCACCCGCTATGTGCGGGTCTAGGGAAGGGCTGGAATGCTGGACCACATTGGTCTATGCACACAGAGGTTGTTTCCGCGACTTGAATCCGTTACCTCCAGATCACTCGGCGGCAACTTTTATCGTTGTGCCAAGGCTCCCTTCAAATGCTTTATCACACACCAAAAAAAAATAAAAATGAAATTTTCAGACAAAATAGGTCCATTTGTTTCTAAGGATGGGACAAACTCAAAAAAGACTTCCTTTTGAAAAATTACAGAAGATAACCATCCCAGTTCAATCACTCAATCAATCAACCCCTTGATCCTTAATCACAAGTCAGTTAGGGTCAAACATTTTTTTTACTATAATGGTGGTGTAGGACATGCTTGACTAATCTCCAGATACCTGCTACCTCCTATCAACACAAGTACCAGGAAGCTCTATCCACGAGGTTTGGGAATGTAAATAAAAAGGATTTTTAATCGCGCAATCAGTAAAGATCCACTCCAACTCTTCAACTGCCAAGTCACCCACTTGGGGATATATATATATATATATATATATATACATATATATATATATATATATATATATCAGTTCCTCTTATTCACATCCATTCCATTTCAAGACTAAATTTGAAACAAAAAAGAAAAAAATGGAATTTTTGAAACAAAACAGACTCATGCATTTCTATGGATTGGGGACAAACAGAAAACGGAACTTCCTTAACCCTTAATCATTAATCACAAATCAACCCCTTATTACTTAATCTTCTATAACAATTTCTCTGAGCACATCCATTTCATTTCTAAGACTAAATAATTTCAATTTTGCTCGAACAATCAGTAAAAATTCCAAGAAAAAAATCTAAAAATAAGAAGAAGAAAAAAACAAAAGAAAAAGTGTATGATCGCACATGTATAGATAGAGTACTAGAAATAAAATTAAAAAAAAAAGGAGTGAAAGAAAAGATTTTGAGCGAACCTTTGATCGAAGACGAAGGACGGAAAGAACGGAGCTTCATTTTTCACTGAGATGGAAGAGATAATACTTAGAAATTAGGGTTTTTGCAGGAGAAAAGGGGACGAAACACTCAACGGTTGTACTAGTGTCCCTTTTCCCTGGAGAGAGAGAGAGAGAAAGAGAGAGTGTTGAGAACAGAAAATGAGAAGGAAGTTGTGCGGCGGGAAAGCATATTTATATTGCAGGAAATTAATAAGGACAAAGGCTGGGACCATTATGGGGTGATGTACAAGAGGAAAGGTAAAAACATTTAAACTCTTGATCTTAATTAAAGGTTCGGATTTATAAAATGAAGAATATAAATATACATAGAGAATTAATTATGTTTGTGAAAGTAAACGATTATTATAGTTATTGTTCTTTCACGAAGAATACAAAATTCTGAAAAATTATCAATTAGTTGCAAATAAAATTTTATATATTATATTTGAAGAAGTTCTTTTCTTATCTATTTAGTGATTTTATAATAGTAGAAGTAACTACAACATATAATGTTAGAGAACCTTAAACAATTATAACATGTCTAATTGAAGCATAACGACAAAGACTTGTAAAGAAGATCCAACAAGATGTAAGTTTGAAGAGAAAAATTAATTCGACTAAAGTAAGAAATTCTTGAAATGTTGATTAATTAGTATATGTGTAAATTGAATGAAAATACATGCACTAGTTATTAACAATGTGCAAATTCTTTTCTTCTTTTCTTGGGTTGGGATGAGAGTGGCTCCATGTTTAATTGTCTTGGAATTGACATGAATGTCAAATGTCGTGCTCAAGAAGCTTTGCAAAGTGACAGTGTGGAATCAATTAATAAATAGTTATAAGTGAAAATTTATCTAAAAGATTGTACTATACCATTAAATTTCATTCAGATAATCCTTCGTATTAGCTAAAATGTCGTATTAAGTAGTACTCCACTATTTAATTTACAAGTTGTGTTGTTCATTTAAATAATTAATTTGTCATTGATCATTGTAGTTTCTCATGAACGAATAAATTTATCTTTAAAGACAAAATTGAAAATTTATATATATATATATCTTCATCTGCAAAGATAAAAATGAGATTTGATTTTAAAAACTAATCTACAAATATGATCGAATTTCATAAATATTTTGTTACTTTTAAATAATTGGTAAGTCTTTGATTTCTTCTAAAAAACGTATCTACAAAGACAGAAACGGGATTTGATTTTAAAAATCATTCTATAATTATGATCGAATTTAGTATTTTATTTATCAATTATGTTATAACTTTTAAGTAGTCGGTGAGTCATTGATTTTTGTTTCTCCATTTCTTATGAGCAAACGTGTTTATCTACAAAGACAAAATCGAAATTTGATTCTATACAAATAAATATATGTTTGTGAATTAATTTAGTATTTAATTTACCAGTTATGTTGTTACTTTTAAATAATTGATGAATAACTATCTTTGTTACTAATTTTTATAAAAAGTTATTTATTTATAATGACAAAATTGGTAGTTTATTTTACAAACAAATCTACAATTATGATCGAATTTAGTATTTTATTTATTAATTATATTGTTATTTTTTTGTTCTTCTTTTGGTCGTGAAATGTCATCGTACTATATTATAGTGTCATTTTTACCAAGTTATGAAATATCAACAAAATAAAAAGCTGAATTATCTAATACCAAATACACCCATGAACATCTGCTAAAATCCCCATAACTTAGTGTCACAAGTGCACGAACATCTAATGGAAAAATCACTACAACTACTGTCTGTAATAAAAATAGATATAATATAATAAATATGAAGGAAGGAGACTCCGGGTGCTGGGGTCGAAGAATAGAAACTAGCTATCACCAAGTCTTCTAACCGGTACGTCTACGTGTCTGAGTGACCACCAGAAGTACATGTCTCAATACATGCACCATTAGTATAAAATTGTAGTACGAGTACATAAATTAATGCATACCCAGTAAGTTTCTAGTCTAACCTCAAAAAAGAAGTGACGATGGGTCGACGTCGACACTTAATAGTAGTCCAAATAACAATATAGATAAAAGTAGATAGGTATGAAGCATAACAAGTAGCAACAAGATAGATAAATACGAATAACATGTTTCTCAACAGAACGAAATCATCAAATACCAATATATATGACCAATATCAGGTGTGAATGTCAAAGCTCAAGTTGGGAAATTCATATATGTTGCCATGACCTAAGTTCTCCCTCCTTGAACTGTCGTGACGGTACCTAGTCTCTACGATAGGTAAGCCTAACAATTTGCAAAAATGAAACGAAGACATGAAAACTAAAAATTTAGCAGGTAAATCTAATAAAGAAGTTTAAAATGTTGCTCGACATATACAATAAAACACTCTCGAACTGAACATAAGTACTCCCAAAACCCGAAATATCATGAGTCACAAGCTACAAAAGTAAATATTGTTTCTAAACTCCAGAAATCCATCAACGAAGATAATACAGGAAATCTATAACTTAAGGAAGAGTAGAGAGGAACTTTTAGGTCTGCGGACGCGACATATATACTTTGAAGTCTCTAAGATCGCCTCACCTCACTGGAAATATGGTTGGGAAAAGGTACCTAGATCGCCACACGAAAAATATGTGCAGGAAAGGGCATGATTAGATCAGGGCAAATATATATATATATATATATATATATATATATATATATATATATATATATACATATACACATATATATATATATATGCTAACAATATGAAGTATCGCAGTAAAGATAAATGCTAATAGTCAATGAAAAATGAAATCACGGAAAAACATCAATTCAGTACACAAGGATAGCAATAGGGGATCTCCTGAGATACCGTCATTAGTCCCAAACGTAAATGTACAAAGGATATCCCGGGATACCGTCCCGTAGTCCAAATCATAAATGTGCTGGGGGATCTTCCGGAATACCGTTTCGTAGTCCCAAGTAAATATCCAGTACAGGAAGATCTCCTGGGATACCGTCTCATAGTCCCAAACATAAACATGCAAGAGGATCTCCCGTAATACCGTTCTGTAGTCCCAAAATAAATACACAACTCATTCAATATAAACAATAGTTTCAATAGGAAATTTACAGTTTTGGTTAAGTTTGTATCAACAAGAAATGTAATTCTTACTCTAATCATGATACACAGAGTCCGGGTAAGCAGGTAAGACAATTAAGGAATGTAAGCATGATTTCCTAGCTAAACAGGATGGTTGTATGTACTAGTATTGCTCAATTAAAGGAAAACATAGATATTTACTCAATGAAAATGGGGTTTTTCCACAAATAGCCCGTGTAAACACTCATCACCTCACGTGCACGGAATTCATATAACAACGGTATCAAATCCTAAGGGGAGTTCCCCCACACAAGGTTAGGCGAGCCACTTACCTCGAACCAAGCTCAAATCAATCCAAAATCACGCTCTTGCCATGAGTATCTAACTCCGAGTGGCCCAAATCTAATCAAATCAATTACATAACGTAAATATAACTACAAGCAACTAATTTAGCTAATGAATTTAAAGCTAAGGCAATAAAATAGAAAAATGCCCAAAAATCCTCCCCGGGACCACATCCCGGAATCGGGTAAAAATCACAAATTATAAGCACTCATTCACTCACGAGTTCACTCGTACAAAAATCATCCAAATTCAACGTCTAATTCCCATTCAAACCTCAGATTTTCAATTGGGAAACTTTTCCCAGATTTCCAAACTCCCACTCTCAAATTCCTTAATTAGATGAGGAATACAACAATAGATTAATGTAATATGATCAAAATAGAGTTAGGATTAGTTACCTAATAGCTCTCCTTCAAGATCCCTCGAGAAATCACCTCCCACCGAGCTCCAAATCGAATTTTGTGTTATGAAATTACAAACCCTTGAAATCCTCTTTTCTGCCCAGCGATTTCCGCTTCTATGCTCATGGGGTCGCATCTGCGGTCCCTCACCTGCGGAAAAATCATCGCATGTGCGAAAGCCTCTTAACTTGGCTGGGGCCGCATCTGCGGGCACTAGGTCGTATCTGTGAGCCCGCTTCTACGGTCCTCGAGCCGTACATGTGGTCTCAGCTGCCAAAGTCCATCTCTGCTTTTGCGGCTCCCCAGTCGCTTTTGCGGCACCGCACCTGCGGTCCAAAATCCATAGGTGTGAATAGGTGCAGCAAACTTCACCAAATGCCTAAGTGCCAAACCAATTCGTTAAGCATCTGAACCTCACCCGAGGCCCCTGGGACATCAACCAAACAAATCCACCAATCCTAAAATAGCATACGAACTTTGTCGAGCCCTCAAATCACATCAAACAAAGCTAAAACCATGAATCACCCTCCAATCCAAGCTTAATGAACGTTAAATCTCAAAATTCTAGAACTGATGCCGAAACCAACCAAATCATGTCCTATTGACCCCAAATTTTGCACATAAGTCATATTCACCACTACAGATTCCAACTTCTGGAATTGGATCCGACCCTGATATAAAAAATTCCACTATCGACCCGAAACTCCAAAAATTCGACTTACGTCATTTCAAGCCTAAATGAGCTACGGACCTCAAAAACACAATCTGGACATGCCCCTAAGCCCAAAATCACCCAACAGAGCTAACAGAATCGACGGAGTTCTATTCCGGAGCAGTCTTCACGCTATTCCGACTATGGTCCAAATTCTAAGACTTAAGCTCTCATTTTTGGACTAAGTATCCCAAAATACTCCGAAACTCAAAATGAACCATCCCGGCAAATTACAATAGCAGTAAAAGACATGGGGAAACAGTTAATAGGGGATCAGAGCGTTATTTCTCAAAATGACCGATCGGGTTGTTACATCCTCCCCCTCTTAAAACATTCGTTGGTCCTCGAACGAGCATAGATACATACCTGAAGTGGTGAAAAGATGAGGATAACAACTACGTATATCCCGCTCGGTCTCCCA
This sequence comes from Nicotiana glauca, assembly GCA_026770625.1. Taxonomy (NCBI): domain Eukaryota; kingdom Viridiplantae; phylum Streptophyta; class Magnoliopsida; order Solanales; family Solanaceae; genus Nicotiana; species Nicotiana glauca. Next base: position 30,788 of record MU740584.1, read on the forward strand.
AGTTGCCTCCTCGACCGGTTGACCCCGCCGCTGAACATTTATTGACGCAATGCTCTTTGACATCAACTTTCGAAGTTGCCTGTCCAATATAGCAACTGTCTCCTCAACATAAGATAGATCCTTGTCTAGACTGAACTGAAATCCAACACATGAGACGGATCACCATGATACCTCTGGAGCATCGAAACATAAAATACCGGATGAATTTCAGCCAAGATGGGAGGTAAGGCAAGCTCATAAGCAACCTCCCCAACACGCCACAACACCTCAAATGGTCCAATAAACCTTGGGCTTAACTCCCTTCATAGGCGAAACCCAAAGCAAGACCCACTCTACAACCATAAATGAAACATCGCAAACCTTACGGTCAGCATAACTCTTTTGTCTGGATTGGGCTGTGCGAAGTCTATATCGTATCACCTTAACCATCTCCAAAGCGTCCTGAACCTAGTCTTTTCCAAATAATCTAGCCTTGCCCAGCTCGAACCAACCCACCGGGGATCTACACCGCCTACCATACAAAGCCTCATACGGTGCCATTTGAATGCTGGACTGATAACTGTTGTTGTAGGAAAACTTCGCAAGTGGCAAAAACTGATCCCAAGAACCTCCAAACTCCATCACACACGCACATAGCATATCCTCAAGAATCTAAATAGTGCACTCGGACTGTCTGTATTTCTGGGGTGAAATGTTATGCTCAGCTCCACCCGAGTACCCGACTCATGTTGTACGACTCTCTAGAACCGCGATGTAAATTGAGTACCTCTATCTGAAATGATGGAAACTAGAATAACATGCATGCAAAGAATATCTCGGATATAAATCTCAGCCAACTGCTCTAAAGAATAGGTAGTACACACAGGAATGAAGTGGGTGGACTTGGTCAGCCGATCCACAATCATCCAAATAGCATCGAGCTTCCTCAAAGTCTGTGGGAGTCCAACTACAAAATCCATGGTGATTCGCTCCCATTTCTATTCTGGTATCTCTATTTGCTGAAGCAAGCCACTCGATCTCTGATGCTCATATTTCACATGCTGACAATTGAGGCACCGAGCTACAAACCCAACTATATCTTTCTTCATCCTCCTCCACGAATAGTGCTGCTTCAAATTCTGGCACATTTTTGCGGCACCCAATATATGGAATACCGCGAACTGTGGGCCTCCTCCAGAATAAACTCCTGAAGCCCATAAACATTGGGCATACATATCCGACCCTGCATTCTGAATACAACATCATCACCAATGGTCACATCTTTGGCATCATCATGCAGAACCTTGTCCTTTTGGACAAGTAAATAAGGGTTATCATACTAGCGCTCTCTGATACGATCAAACAAGGAAGAATAAGAAACCACACAAGCTAGGACCCGACTAGCCTCCAAAATATCCAATCTCACAAACTGGTTGGCTAAGGCCTGAACATCCATCGACATGGGTCTCTTCGTTGTTGGTAGATAATTCAAACTCCCCAAACTCTCTGCCCAGCGACTCAAAGCATCGGCCACCACATTGGCCTTTCCCGGGTGGTACAAAATAGTGATATCATAATCCTTAAGCAGCTCTAACCACCTTCTCTAATGCAAATTAAGGTCCTTTTTCTTGAACATATGATGCAAACTCCGGTGATCAGTAGAGATCTCACAAGGAACACCGTACAAATAATGATGCCACATCTTTAAGGCGTGGACAATAGCTGCAACTCGAGATCATGGACAGGATAATTCTTCTCATGCACCTTCAGCTGCCTAGACATGTAGCAATCACCCTATCGTCCTGCATCAACATCGATCGGAGGCCAATCCTCGAGGTATCACAATAGACAGTATAACACCCCAAACATATAGGCAATATACTTGGGCTGTAGTCAAAGCTGTCTTGAGCTTCTAAAAGCTCTCCTCACACTCTTTCGTCCACCTGAACGGAGCACCCTTCTGGGTCAGCCTGGTCATAGATATTGCAATAGATGAGAATCCCTCAACAAATCAATGGTAATAACCCGCCAAACTAAGAAAACTATGTATCTCTATAACTAAGGATGGTCTGGTCCAACTCTACACTACTTCCATTTTCTTCGGATCCACCTTGATCCGTTCACTCAATACCACGTGACCCAAGAATGCATGGAATCCAACCAGAACTCATATTTTGAGAACTTCGCATATAATTTCTTTTCTCTCAAAATCTGAAGCATTGTCCTCAGGTGTTGTTCATGATCTTTCCGACTCCGAGAGTAAACTAGGATGTCATTAATAAAGACAATAACGAACGAGTCAAGATATGGTTGGAATACATTGTGCATCAAATGCATAAATGCTGCTGAGGCATTAGTCAGCCCAAATGACATAACAAGGAACTATTAATGACCATACCGAGTCCTGAAAGCAGTCTTTGGGATATCTGGCTCCCGAATCTTCAACTGATGATACCTTGAATGCAAATCAAACTTGGAAAACACTCGAGCACCTTGTAACTTATCAAACAGGTCATCAATATGAGGCAAAAGATATCGATTCTTTATTGTAACTTTGTTCAACTGGCGATAATCAATGCACATACGCATAGAACCATCATTTTTCTTCAGAAACAAGACAGGAGCACCCCAATGTGACACACTGAGCTGAATAAAGCCCTTATCAAGCAATTCCTGTAAATATTCCTTCAACTTAGGAGGAGCCATACGATAAGAAGGAATAGAGATGGGCTCAGTGCCCAACAACAAATAAATGCCAAAATCAATATCTTTGTCAGGCGGCATGCCCGAAAGATCATATTGAAACACATCAGGGAAATACTGTACTACTAGGACTGAATCAATAGTATGGGTATAAATACTAACATCTCTCACATAAGCTAGATACACGTTATTTACCTCGAAAAATGTAGGTGACAATTAAAGATAATTTGTGGTTTTAAAGATATGTGATATGTTCTAATACTAGTGATTTTACAAGTAATATTTAAGCCTAAGTAAGAAGAAATGATGAACCAAATCAGTGTTGTTAGAGCAATAGGGGCCTCAAGCTTGGTTATCCCAGGGCCTCGAGGTCAGCTAAGAATAATAAATTATGAACAATAAAGCATTAACAATAAAGTAAAGACAATAAAGCTAAAGAACAATTGTTGAGCACGTTAAACAAGGAAAGCAGAATAGAATGTTCTATTGTAATGAATAATATGAGATGATCTTACCAAATGATTGGGGTTCCCTTTATTTAGGAGAAGAAAACCCTAATGTAGTACATTCCTAATTGTAGTAAAGAATCCTATTGGTACATATGTACAATAACCTAGTACGGACTTGTACCATTTCGTAAAACTATTATCCTGTAATTTCTACCCTAACCCAAGTGTCCTTGAGAAATTCCCGCTCTTTCTTGAGTGCCTTCGAGAGTGTATTACCCCCAATGTAGGTCATTCCAGGCCTTCGATATGCTTCCTCGAGGTGTGTGTCCTCCAACAGGGTCTGACCTCTACTTCGAGTCGCCCGGACTTGGACTCGAACTCATAGCCCAATTTAAGACTTCGAAATTAGGCTCTTTGATTTTGACGGTATACAGATAGTCCCCGTGTTTGTTAGAATAAGATGATAAGAAATGATTCGGTCCTCGATTTTCTCGAACCTCTCACGATGACTTCATGCTCGTGACGTAAGCGCTTGAAGTGATCGAAAATGTTATGTCACCATACTTCCCGAAATCATCAAATGTATTTCAGCTTTTGTCGACCACTTGTGCCGCCGGTTCCATCATTAGCTTTCTATAAGTGAGAGGTTACTTGGCTAAACAAAAAACTACACTTATTCCTTCCTCATCCACTCTTAGCCCTTTCCCTTGTTTATATCTTTCCCTAATCACCTATTTCTATTATTCAAATTTGTGACCACAAGATCATATGGCAGCCACTTTACTATTTATGCCAAGACTTCCTTTTCCAAAGCTTTGGCTCGAGACAATGGGAGAAGGGCACCAAATCCTTCCCGTATTAGAAGATAAGAGAACTTTACACTGATGCTCATCTCTCTTAACTTCAACCTGATGTGGAGCTTCATTCCTTTTGTTTTCCATGGAATGAGGTGTTACTATCACCTACTAATTTTTGCATCCCGTACTGGAATAGAGTTCTGAGGATGAACATTCTTGGATTGTTGCTCGTGCGTCTTGCAACCCCTTTTTGTTTTTTTCCCTTTGCTTGTTCTTTCTTAATGTACTATGGCCCAACACTTAAACAGAATGCTCAATCTCGGTGTCTAGAGATATAATTACATTTATCGAGGGCCTTCTGCCAAACATTTTCAAAGATTAGAAATGGTGCCCCCGAGAAGTAGATTTACGGGGACGCTGCTCTCGAGGTCGCGGCCTTAAAAGTGAATTAGGATCTTTAGCTTTTGTTTTTTGCTTCTTTGTTCTTGTGTAAGTACCCTTTGTGGGTGCTGCAGTTATACTTTGTAACCATTTCTTGGTAGTATAAAAGGATCCTTTTGTATCCCTTTCGGCCCATGTTAAATTTTATTCTATCTTTGTTCGTAAAAGACTTGATTTTATGCTATCAATGAATGACCCAAATATCGATCTTAGGAAATAACAAACCCTTAGGCTTTTAATTGATCACTACGATACACCTCGAGGTTCTTGTTAATCCTGGAGGCGAGCTTTAATGTGATCTTGGAATGTCGAGATTCTCGAACCCGAGATATGTGAGAGCAAGGTCTCGAGATGAAGTAAACCCTTAAATTTCCTTGAAGTCCCCGAGTTGGAAACTTCCCCAACTCGGATAGCCCTTGGGCTTTTAAAGTCGAGCGGGCATTTGCTCAAACTTATAATAAGGATAACCCTTAGGCTTTTTCATAGTCTTCGAGTGAGAAATTCCTCAAACTCGGATAGCCTTTGGACTTAGTAATCGAACAGATACTCTGTTCGAACTTGAATTAGAGGTTGTCCTTTATGATTTTTGACGAATCTTGGTGCCTTGACCCTGATGCCAATATCATGACATCAGTGGTTGAGGCGACTAAAAAGTTATTTTTGTACGATTCCCAAAATCATTAATTGGAGGCGGCTGACGGTCGGCCTTTTGGCTTCCTCAGGATGCTTAAATGACCTTTATAAATAGACAGATCCCACAACCTTACAAATTGTACTCCAATATTATTCTCAAAGTCTCATTAACCTTTTTAAATTTCCTTGAGCTCTCCCTTCTCTTCACAATCAACATTCTTCATTTTCTTGGATCTACCGTATTGTGATGGCTAAAACTTCTAAACCCGTTTCCTAAAAAGAAAAAACTTCTTCATCTTCTTGATCTTCCAAGAGTAAACTAGTAGTGCCACCTCGCATCGAGGAATGCATTCCCCCCACCATGTGAAATAACATCTGATTTTAAAATAAAAAAACCTGTTTTGACACCAAGCCGATAAGAGCCCATGTCTCAATATATTTGTTTGGTGACCAAGGTCGAGCTTAAGCAAGTAAAGGAGGATTGCAAATGTGATAATAAAGAAATAGTGATTCCTTATTCCGAAGAGGAAATTACCACATATAAAGCGGGGTACCTGAGCGTATATACCTACCATTTACATTGGGCCCTGTAATTCCAGCTTAGGGCCCCATAGATCCAGTTATCCTTGACTTTTGTCAATGATACCGAGTGATGCTCGGCTAGATCTACCCCTATTTCTCGAAAATCATTTACTTAATCAGGTTATTTTCGAACCAAATCGAGGGGATGCCTTTTACCCTCGATCATCTAATCAGACTGTACAGTCCACGACTTTATCGCGGGGACTTGGTAAAATTGTAATGCCGATCCTTAGAATCTCTCTTCTCTAGTATCGACGAAGACAAAGACTGTGGGTGGATGAGCCAGTTTGTCCGAGTCAGGACTTACTAATCCAATTCCTGCTGATTGGATGTTGTTCATCGAGGAGTGGAACATGAAACGTGAGTATGCGATAGGTTTATACCCTGTTTTCTCTTCTTTTCCCTTACTTTATATTTCCCATCGGTCTAACCCTTTTACAATGGTACAACTGCTTCTTGGTTTCCTAGTGGGGTCCCGGACCTCGAGGGCTAGGTCCGAAGGTTGGCCTCCGCCTCCTCTTACTCGGAGCATTGCTGGTGAGATTTGGCCAATGGTCGATGGGAAGCCAAAAACCATGCTGAGTTCTCTTGTGCATTTTTTACGGGATACTGACCTCGGTTTTATGTAGGTCTTGGAGACGCTGTTGATTTGCCGCCGGCTACGGCTAATAAAGTGGAGGTTCTGAAGCCTTCTAAAGAAAGAAAAAGAAGGAGAGAGTCATCTGAAAATCCCCCAAAGCCAAAATAGAGCGTGGCTCGAAGGTCTAAGGCCGATACAACGGCCTTATCTCTGGAATCGATCCAACGCCTTCGGGATCATGAGGAAGAAGATGATGATGACTGCCTGTTGGTGAGCCGTGAAAGAAAGAATGTCAATGCTTCGAAGCCCATCAGCCAGTGGCGGTTGATGTGGCTCATTTCAGTGTAATCTTAGAAGGGAGTTCAAACAAAGTCCCTGGACCATCTTCCAGATAGACGGTGCCTCGCTTAGGAGATCATTATGAGGGCGAGGCTGAATTTCCTGACCCCGAGCCTCTCCAAATAAAAGAGAATGCACCAAGTGGATCACTCAGGGTGATCAATGTGGATGATTCACCTCCTGGACTCGAGTTCTCCGAGGGACAAATCCAAGAGGCTCTAAATATGAGGTCTTCTAAAGTGGATGCATGCCATGAAAGCCATGACATCTTTCGAGAATGTCTCGCAGGACTTGAAGATAGCCCCGACCCCAATGTTTCTTTCATTTTGAATGAGGCTTGTGGACTCTTTAAACAAGTGAGTTTTCTATTTTTATGTCGGTGCCTCTATTTTAGCTGTTCTGAATCCTCCCTTTTATGAAGGCTGTGGTGCTCCACAAAAAGGCATTTTCTAAGTCTCGAACCGATCTTGCTCGATGCGAGGCTGAGATAAAAAAGATCTCAAAGGAGAGGGATAATCTTAAAGCCCTCTATGTTAAGAAAGAGATGGAGATCGACGATCTTCGAGTTGAATTGGCACAGGCTCACCAAGGGTAGGTCGATTATGTTGAGAAGGTAATATAGCCTTTGTGGACCCGTGATGAACTTGCTTGTCTTGACGTCTAATACCTTTAATTTTGCAGTTTTATGAGAAGGTTGACTTGGTGGCGCAGATCCAAGATGAGCTAAAAGTGAAAGAGGACGAGACCTTGGGGTAGAGACAAAGCATGGACGACCTCGCCTCTAAGAAAGAAACTCTTCGAGAAAATCTAACTTTCCTCGAACGTCAGTTCCAAAGTGTGAAAGAGGAGAGCCTAGCTCAAGGTCACGATATCGAGGAGCTTAAAGCTAAATCCGCTGCTGAGTTGGCTCAGGCCAGATCTGATGGTGAGGCAATTATGTCTTCGTACCGTGCTGATGTCAATGGATAATGCTCGAGCAAAGGAGATCTTTACTGCAACAAAGGTCAAGTTATCGAGTGCACTTGACCATGCTAGGCATCAATCTCGGAGGGTAACCCTCGAGGATATGCATGCTCGTGGCTTCGATATCTCATCTGATATTAAAAAGGCAAAGATTTTGGAAGAAGAGGTTGTCTCTCTGCCTTCTGATGAGGGTGGTTCAGCCAGTGGCTCCGAGAGCGGAGGAGATGGGGGTAAAGTCTCTAAGGATGAGGCTTTTGAAGATGCGGCCCACGAAGATGCAACTGCCGAAGATGTGGCTTTGAAGTAGTTTTTAGGTTTCTTTATTTTGTTTTTGAAAATATCCCCTGTAATTATTTTTTGGAAATAAGAACTATTTATCTCATTTTTGACTTGTACTGAATTTTTCATACTGTTTTGATTTATGGAATGCTTCTTTTTCATAACTTGATCAATCGGCCTCGAAATGGGTTTGGGCTTGGGATAATAAGTCCTTAGGCCCTTATTGATAAAAGCAGTATTCACTGAGCTAAGTCTAAGTCGATTTGACTCAAGCTCGAGATACTGTGAATCTTGAGTCCGGGCCGAGTGAGAACAGAGTCTCGTATAATACGTTTCTGGCCTTTAAGCCTTTCGAGCTTGGCCCTTAGGCTCTAATATATCGGACCTTAGGCTCTTTGACATTGACCCTTAGGCTCTTTAAGTTGGCCCTTGGGATCTAAGGATGGCTATATAATTTTCCCCTCATTTCGGCTTAAAAGACTTAGTGAAATTTTAATTATGCCTTGGCATGTATTTCTGCACCCGTAGGATTTCTCGAAGGTTCAGCACATCGTAACCTTATTAGTGATTTGTTTGTCTAAACATAATCAAACACATCTTGAGGTATTTCTGAGGGACAATGTTATCGAAGCCCTTGGAATTTTCAAGGGCTGAATTTATCGAAGCCCTTTGTATTTTGTTTTTGTCGAGGGTAGCCTGATTTAACCGGTTTTTACAAAGTGTTTGAATGCCTTTAATTTATAGCAGAAGTTGGATGTCTCCGAGCCGCATTATTTGGCCGTAGCCTTTATATGACCGTAGTCTTTAGTATGGCCATAGCCTTCGGGTATGTCACTTGGACTTGTTCCCCGATGACTTTCCGAACTTTTTCGAGAAGTTAGTTCCCGAGAATATTAGCCTTGGCCTTTTTTCTGAAGGGGTACCTCTTTGAGGTCTTATTAATTCTGATTTTTTATAACAGTCCCCGAGTATTCGGGGTGCTTCTATGTTTTGGCTCTTAAGGCATTTCCCATAGGATGTAGAGTTCGTGTAGTAGTAGACTTTTTTGAAATGCCAAGTGTTTTTTATATTAACAAAATTGGTACATGTGTACATGCTTTGCTGTTGGGGCTCGATTATTCTATATGGACATGGTTCATTTGACTATTTGGCCCATTACAAAATTATCCTATCGAGGGCCTCTTAGGCGCGAAGTATCTTTCTCAAAAGTGTAACCTCCGAGGGTGATGCTCCCCAGTATTCGAGGTTGATTGAAAAGAAGCATTGAATACTTGTTGAGTGTTCCTTAGGTAGTATATAGTTGTTGCCTCTTTAAAAACCTTGTCGGTAAAACCCTTTTGGGACAAAATCCGAGCAAAGGGAAAAAGAGTGCAACACATGCTTTACAACCTACGACCTTCATGTAAGAAGGGGTACCTTCGAGATCACGAGCTTTTGAGAGCTTCTATCTTGCCGAGCTTGTAAGATCCTTTACCAATGACTCTGAGGTCTCGCTATCCGTGACAATGATATCTTCGAGAGCCTTGACCTTGCCGGGGATGATCTTGATGCCCCGATTTTACACCACGAAGGCCGAGAAACTCACCCATGCCAATTCTGAAGGCACGTTTCTCTAGGTTGAGCTTTGTGCCGTATTGCATCGAAATGTTGATTATTTCCTGCAAATGAACTAAAATGGTCCTCTGCGCACAGGGACCTAACCAGTTATATCATCAATATAGGATTTCGTTATTTTACCTGTTCGTTCTTCGTACATCCTGTTGACTGGATGTTGATACGAAACTTTTCGAATTGGGGCATCCTTTTTGTTTTTCTAGTTTAAACCTAGGACTATTGCTCAGCTTATATGTGGTGATTTCCGGTGGAATCCCTGTCATATCTTAAACGGGACTAAGAGATGAAATCCATATTATTAATAAGAAAATAAATGAGTTTTTCCTGATTTCGGGGGCTATTCCCGTTCCCAGGTGTATCTTTCTCTCGAGCGGTTGGCTTGATAGCATCGGGCTTCTTGGGAATGATAAAAGTTCGAGGAGCTAGGGAGTTCCCTTCTTCGCCGTCGATTACTTGTTATCATGCTCCTTTCTAGACCCGCAGCTGTGAATGCTACTTAGCCACCTGTTTACCTTGAGAGTTCGATATCTCCGAGGTCAAGGGTTCTGGTATCACCACTGCTTCTTCTATTGCAAACTTTTCTTTTGCAGCATACTGTTCTCTATGGACCTTTTTCACTCCTTCCCTTGTCGGGAACTTGATCATCTGATGGAGGGTCGAAGGCACTGCCCTCATGTTGTGTATCCACGATCTTCCGAGGAGTGCGTTATAACTCATGTCACCTTCGATGACATGGAACTTGTTGTCTTGTATGGCCACGGCTACATTTAGAGTCTGTTTTGAAAGCCACCCTGTAATTGGAATTGGTGTAATTACTAGGGTAATAATTACACAACCTAGTAATTACTCAGTTGTAAAATTACGACGACATGTTTGTTTGTCATAGTGTAATTACAGTGTAATTACAAGTTTACTGTTTGGTTGCACAAGTGCAATTACACAGTTAGATTAAATTTTAAATTAAGTAATTATCAAAATTTGTAAGTTAATATAATAAATATATGCCTATAAATGATATTATATTTGGTATTTAAGATGTATATTTTTCATGAATATACATTCATAAGTAATCATATATTTATAACTAATATTGTAAAAATAATTTATCTATATATTTTATATTAATAATATTTAGTGTGAGCACGTGATTTTTGCCCTAAGCAATTTTATTACAAAAGATCCAAATAAATAATTTTTTTATTATTTTACCATTTTTACGGATTTTAGTTGACATTGGTGTTAATTGTTGCATTTTAATTCATACTAAAAGGATAAAAATAAAAATACAAAAAAATACATATACATTAGGAGATTAAATTTTACAATATGGGTATTAATGCATTTTAGAAAAATTTAAGGAAAAATCACAAAAAATAGTTTTAAGCATTTTTAGTTGATAATTGTGGCATTTAGTTTTTAAGTAGAATTTTAGAAGTCAATTGGTTTAATCTTGAATTAGGTCTTTATTTTATTATTTTTATAAAATCGGAAATAAATAAATACAAAATACAAAAGAAAAGAAAATATAAAATACAAAAGAAAAAAGAAAATACAAAATACAATACAAAGTATAAAAAATAATGATACTTAGGCTGAAATCCGGATTAATTGGCCCAAAGATAC
>MU740592.1:0-19052 GCA_026770625.1 Nicotiana glauca
CATGTCAAGTGTTTTTGCAGTTACTGGAGCTGTGGAATCCAATGTACCAGAGCCACAGAACTTGGCCACACCAAGTTCATGATGGTATAATTTCTTCATTTGCAGATTCACCTCCGACCGGAACCATAGCCTCAGTGAGTGACGACCAGTATATCAAGATATGGCACTGATGCTTTTTCTTCGTGGATCAAGATACAACAATCAAACTTGTTTCTTTCTCTTCTTATTGGAGGATTTTTATATGATACCACCTTGGCCATTTACATTTTCTTAAAGAGATGCTTCCTTTGTTATGGGAATCAGTTTATTTGTCATTAATTGTTATAGTCCGCCGGCGACAAAACTCCCAAGGATCTTTTTATACTATATTAGAAAGGTATTTTCAATGCAATGCAATCCACTTTGCATGCCTAGATTTAAACTTATCCTATCTATAAAATGCTGGAAATTAAAATCATTCATAATAAAAATAGAGCTGTATACACTCTTTTGCATGTTATATAAGTTAAATAACACACCAAAGAGCCAAGAAAAGCAAAAATGATATGCAATTATTATTATGTCCGTGAGATGTTTCATTTCAACTTTCTTGGCTTTCACGTACGATTAGAGTGGAAATTTCGCTTTTGGTTGAAGTTTTCTTCTTATATATAGTGAACTAAGATTTTGTATATTAAAACTTAAAATGGTTCAGAATTCTTGTAGGAACTGCTCACAATGCCTTGTCGAAAAAGGCCTCAAGTTTAGTGCTGCATGCACCCATTATATTGATTCAAACATGAGTTTCACTTGGTTAAGTTCAAGCTAGATGGTCGGAAGCCTTTCAGACAACAAGTATGGATTTGGATTTCGTACCTTTGCTGTTAGTCCATAAGAATCGGGCGGTAAAAATTTAACTGCACTCGATGTTTAGACCAATTTAATGAACACATGACACATATTTCTATTTATCGTCTTCTTATCTCAATTGATGACTTAGCTATAATATAGCCACCCACCCAAAAAAGTAGTTGACAGATATATAATGTATATAAAATTAGCGTATAATCCATTATATTGGTTAGCGATTATAAATTTTTTTGGTCGAGCGGCTAAGTGTGTAACTTTTTCATAATTAATTATCACTATAATTTAGTGTAAAACAATATGTGAATAAGTTTTTATTGGAATGAGACACCCACATTTCAAGAGAGACTTAAACAAGTCCACCGCAGCAGCAAAATTTAAGTAGGATGTCCTCGAAGGCTAATGGACTAGTGACCTCAAAATTACCCAAATTTTTCGAGGCTAATTAGCCACTGTCAACTCCATATTTTATTTTTATCCAAAATCAGAAACTCACTTGAAGTAAGGTTGTCCAACGGGACGGGATAAACGGGACAACACGGTAGGCCCATCTCATCCCACTAACAAACAGAATGGGACGGGACGTGCGCCTTTTTAAGAAATTTTTTTTAAATATTTAAGTATTAAATTTAACAATGGTTATTTTTTTAAAGTTGACAATAAGTAAGTTTTTAAAGTTGCCAACGCCTAGTTTTTTTACTTTTTAAATAAATTATAAAGAAACTAAGTAAAAAACTATAAAATATTAAAATAAAAGACTTTTAACGAAATATTTTAGTAATTATATTAGACTTGTAATTTTTATTTTACTAATAGAAATTTCAAATTTCGCATACAAATACAAGTATTTTGAAGGGCACCTAATCTACGCAGCCACTTTCTAGGAAGGGTTCTGTTTGAACGAGGCCTCTTAATAGCTAATTATAAATTATCATACTAATATTTGTAAGCTCCTATACAGTTTCGTTGTAACTGATATATAATTTTTGTGGGACATTGTTCTAGAATTAGCAATGTTGCTTGATATTCCATGAGTTCCACGCCATCATCGCTCTTAGTGCAAAGTATCTCATTGTATTCTTCTTCTTCCCTAATAGTTAATTCTTCAAAACCAAGATTTCTTCTTTTTGAATTAATTCAATCTCTAAATAAGATGGAAATCTCTAGGCTGTCCTTCGTTAATGAATGTCTATGGCCTCCGATTTGAAATCTTGCCGCGCTAAAAGCATTCTCCGATGCTACTGATGATACTTGAATAACCAGTATATCTCGGGCCATTATTGGAAGTATTGGAAATGCATTGCCACGCTCCCTCCACCATACCAAAAGTTATTCTTTGCCTTCTTCATCTTTAATACATTCTAATCCATGATTATGATCTGAATCAAGTTCATCGCCAATAGAGGAATCAAGACCTATTCTATTCTCCATACCTTCCCGTAGAACTTCTACTCTAGTCTTAGAAGTAGTATGAGCATTTTCACCATTAAAATATAACTATCAGACATTAATCTAGCATTAAAATGTATGCTAATTTGGCAGTCTTCGAGAGATAGCTGATCATTTTCTTGAATTTCTTAATGGCTGTTAATTTTCTTGAATTTCAAAATTCTCATAAATTTTACGAGTAATTCTCTTCGCACCTCTTAATTTCAAAGATGGGTTAAGTAGAGTAGAAATTAGATAAACTTGGAGAATCGGAAAAAAAATACTTTTTAAATTTTGCAATCATTTCATTAACGGTCGGTGCATAGTTTGAATTTGTTTTAGGCAGAATAGCCTATTAGATACTTGTACTTATTTCGGTTTGTCATCTCAGTCCTTGTACTCGATAGAGTTTCATCTAAACACTTCTACTTGATCAAAATGAGTGTCTCAAATCCTTCTGACATTGTGTGTCTCTCAATCGCACTATGTGAGAATCGCGTCATATAAAAATATGCCAGATTATTTTTTTATTTAAACAAAAAACCTAAAATAATTGACTTACCATTTTTCTCTTTTAACTTTTTATTTATTTTTATTTCCTTCCCCACCATCACTTTCTTCTTACCGTTCCGCACTGCTATGGCCGAAAATTTTTTCCGGCCACCATGAAACTCCTTCCTTTCATTCCGTTTCTATTCCATAACCTATTCCTCTATCCTATTTTCTCAAAATTTCCCTCTAAACAGATATGAAATTATAATTTAGCCAGAAAACATATCAAATAAAGATAAAATAGATTCGATTTTTTTTCTTATCTCTTTCTTGCATTCACTCTCACCCAAAACCCTATAAAACTTACCAAAATAATATAAACCTTCATATTCTACTTCAGAAACTCATCAAAGTTAATTGGCCAAAAAATATTTCACGGTGGCAAATCATTAGTGGATGTCCGTTAAAATAGAGGATGAGGAAGGGGAGGGGATTTAAAAATGAATTAGTAGAACATTTTAATGTTGGTAATTTCTTTGATATCAAAGTCTAATAAAGAGGGAATGGGGCAGAAAAAAGGGTTCGGACGGAAGGAATTGGGAAGAAGAAGATAGAAAGAGCGATATACGAGTGTTAGAAGGGGTTATGATGGGAAGGGGTCAGGTAAAGAAAAGCAAAGGTGGAAGGGGTTGGGGGTCTTTGGGATTTTTTAAAATATTTTTTCATTTCTTTTGTTCTCTTTTTTTTTTATGATTTTTCTAAATTGATGCACACACTTTTAAGAGCGTGTAACTACGCAATTATCTGACTCACCAAAATAAATATCAACTAAACTCAATCAACGGTTAGAGGAGTTTAGGAATAGGTTTTGAAAAATTAGAAATGTTTAGATGAAACTACATAGAGTAAAAGGACCACGATGACAAACGTAAACAAGTATAGAGGCTATTATTCCTTTGTTTTATACTTACCAATACAACAGACATAATATTTGAGTAACAGTAGGATAATATATACCAAAAAATTATTTTATAGCATAATAAATTCTTTTCTAAATTTTTTTAAGCTCTTTGATCTCATCCCAATCTGACTCGCCAATTTGATCAGCGGGGCTACCATTATGCATATTAAATATCATTTGTATAGGCAACCGATAATCATAAATAACTTTAATCATTTAATAAGTAGAATTCCACCTAGTACAATCATCTTTTGGATTTTTTCTACATGGAAGGTCAGAATATGCACATCGCTAGCTAAACTCACAAATTCTACTCGCTTTATTAGCACAAAAAATATAGTTGAAACCATATTGTTCTTGGCCGCATAAAAAAAAAATTAATACCATCTTTTACAACCAAGTTAAAAATATGGCATGCATATCTAACATGAAAAATTGCTGCATTAATGGACAAAGTCTAGCTTTTAAGCTAGTTGCTGCAGTGGTGTTAGCAGAAGCATTATCTAATGTGATAGTTGAAACTTTATCAATGAGCCCATTAAATTCAAGCATTTGTAGAACAATAGTTGCAATATATGCTCCAGTGTATTTTGAATCAATAAATTTATAACCAATAATATATTTTGCATGTTCCAGTGATAATCAACCCAATGCCATGTAACAGTTAAATAATCATTACCATTAGGAGTATGACCTATATCAGATGTGATAGATATTTTACAGTCTAAGTGAAAAAATACACCATGAATATACTGAAGATATTCAATTTGAAATTTAAACACATCATTTCTAACTGTGGTCTTAGAAAAACCTTGAAAAGCAGGATTCTAAGTTTCTTGTATATAATGCACAAAAGCAGGGTGAGAAGGAAAAGTAAAAGGTAAGCCACACACAACGACCATTTTTGCTAAAAATTTTCATGATCTCTATCTTTGTTATAGGGATGCAGTATAGTACCAGAAGTAAGATGAAACTGTTATTGGACAAAGTTAGAACCCCGCCAGATCTAGTAGGAGTGCCAATACCGCTGCTAGAATCCGATATTTCTTCGGCATCTATTTGAGCTTGTATATGTAAAGGTAAAAGTCTCGTTAACCACCCTCACTCCCACCCCCCACCCCCATATGATTTTTCATGTTCAAATCGCGCCTTACATTTTACACATGTAGCAACTAAATTGACTTTATCGTGTTCAAATTTTTTTCATACAAGTGATGTTTTCATACGTTTAGTCGTAGCCTTACCCCTTATACAGGAGGTACATGGGGTAAAGCTCTAGACCGAGATTGACTCTGAGTTGGAGCTTGTGTTACTGGACTAACGGATGTTTTATTTAATTCTTCTTCCTCATTTTCTTCTTCCTTATTAAAAATATCATTGCCAGATTGTCTTTGTAAAATTTTATGATCTAATTGTTCTCCCGAATTAATATTATAAAATACGGATGATTGGGTAAATGAAGTTTCATCAACATGAGTCATCTCATCTATATGTTTCTAATTCTAAGAGAAAGATTAGGATTACTACAACTAGCACCTTTATTACTTTTTAAAATGGGTTGGTTATGCCAAACACACTTTCAGAAGCCATAAAAATAAATTAGAAAAGTTAACACAAAAATTAAACACACAAATAAAATAGAAAAATAGAATACGTAAAGTAAACAAAAAATTAAACACTAAAATAATATGCAAAAATTAAATATTAAAATTAGGCGATGGAACAAGTGCACCGCGATTAAATATTGAAACTTGAAGAAATTGACCAAAAAATTACTCCAAATATTTAACGAATTAATTTAAAACTTGAAAGTTGCTCCATTAATTTACCCAAAAACTTTAAATGTAGTTGATTATGAGAAAACTGAGAGAAGAATATAGATAGAATGTAAGAGATTTGGGAGAGGATGGTGGTTGATTTTTGACGAAAAAATAAAGAAGGATTGGGGTATTTATAATTAAAAATAGGGCCAAAATATAATTAAATAAACTTAGGGGTTAAGTTAAAAGTTTGAGAGGGAGGGGGGAGGGGAGATAGGGGCCAAATTGCCGTTTATAGACGTTGCCAACGACTAATTTTGAAAAACTGTCGTTGTCCAACGACTTTTTGTGAAAAAAAATTTAATCACGCGGATTGGCTGACAGGACGAGACAAGATCTTAATGGGTCAGCCCACCGGGACAAAATGGGTGGCACATCCCATCCCATGTCCCGTTTAATATTCAGTGGGCCTGGACGGGATCGGATTAGGCCGAGCCGACCCGTCCCGTTGGATAGTCATACGTGAAGATGAGCATAAATTATAGTGGCAAGTGCATAGATACCCATTCTTAGGAATGCTATTGAAGAATTAACCAGTACCTCCTTTATTATAAAATTTTAAACTAAAAATCTTAACAAGAGGATAACTCAGGACATTTTTGTCCTGAAAAACTAATATTCAGGATGCACTGGCTAATTTCTAAATAACAGTCCTTTAGAGCGGATCCTTGGTGTCATTTCTACTAAGTTAGCATTTGTACATAAGAACTGTAAAATTCCACAAAATAAAAGTGAAAAAAATTATCAAGTGAAAATGGTATTTGAAAATTAGAGTTGTGTTTGGGCATGAGTATTATATTGGGTTGTTTTTGAAGTTTTGTGAGTGAAAATTTTGAAAAATAGCTTTTTGAAGTTTTTTAAATTTTCGAAAAATTTCAAAATTCATCCAAATAAAAATTGAGAATTTTACGGCCAACACTGATTTCGAAAAAAATGGAACTTTTTTTTTTTAACAAGAGTGAATTTTTTTAGGAATTTTTACATTCTTATCCCACTTAGGAGACCTTTTTACCCTGCATGTTTAAGGTTTGAGTAAATTACATTTAGTATACCAAATTATCATTTCTATACCATATCTAATTAAGGCTATAATTAATGAGATATTTTCTACTCCTTAATTAAAGCATTTTTATTTTTTTCTAGTACTAATCCCACACTTTCTCTCTCCTAACCCCTCATCCCCGTCCCCCCACGTTCTTTTTACCCTCCCACGTTCTTTCTACCATTGCCCTTCTTCTGAAACTACCCAATTTCCCTCTAAATTCAAACAAAATTTGATAAACCCTTTAAACAAATTCCTATCCACATTTTTACTTAGTTGAAGTTCATCAATGAAGATTCGAAAAAGAGTCCAAAAAAATTGAAGTTAAACCATGAAGAACATCAAATCTCCCAAAAAAAATCTACAGTAGGTGATATTCTCTCTTTCGATTTGGGTGTTTTAACACCAAAATCACCAAAAAAAATAAGTAAAATCTACACATGCAATGGAACCTACTACTCATAGTTCATCTCCTAGATAAATCCGTGCCGAGATGAGAACAAAGCAAATGCACGATGTAGATGTTGGAGGAAGTGCTACACCAGACGGCAAATAATTGTCTTAATTTTGTAGATTATTTGTAGTTGTGATTTTCTACAGTTTATAATTGTAGATAAATTGTAGACTATTTTTTGTAGAAGATTTTGTAGAAGTTTTAGTCGTTTTGGATTTGTGAAAACAGAAAAAAAATGCATCTACAATCAAAATATAAATAATCTACAATTTATCTACAAAATATCTACAAACTGGATACATTGAATTTTAATATCCCAATTTCCATTTCAGTTGTAGATAATTTGTAGATATAGTGAAAATTTTGTAGTCATCCATTTTAGGATGTCAGGCATTGTAGTTAAATTGTACTATAACTGTTGCAATTTGTAGAAATTTGTGAAAACAATACTGCTTCGTACATAATTAAACTGATTTATATTTTATCTGACTAGATTTTGTTCTAAACATAGATTGTAGTTTTATTTAAAGACAATATTTTGAAATCAACAATTTCTAATCATAGATTGTAGTTTATTTTATCGTATAAATGTAGTAACTTTGTAGATAATTTTGAAAACAACATTGCTTTATTTTTTTATTAAACTTATTTGTAGTTTAATTGTAGGCAAACGTAGTAATTTTATAGATAATACCGTAAAATCATAATTCTATGCAATTTCGAACTATACAAGCCTGCACTTGTGTTATCGTTGGTGATTACCAATTCCATATTGAAATCTCGTACACTTATACATAACAGATATGAACATAAGTTTTTATTCTCCTTTTTGGTCTCCATATACACATGAACCCCAATATCATTCTAAATTTTTTCATTTTTTTGAATTTCTAGATTGAGAGAAAAAAATATGAAGAACAGATATATGATTGCCAATTTGATTTCTGAAAACGACGAAGAATAGAATATAGCAATTTTGAGTTGTTGAATCTCGAAGATTTGAATTCTACAATTTAAATTCAGTTTTTTGAAGCTGTTCGTAGTTTGTTGAAGTTGTTCGTACTTTTTTTTGGTTAAATTTTTGAATTGTGGTTTAAGAGTAAATTACGCAGATGTGAAATCTCCTTTCCGTTTTAAAACTTGAATTTAATGTAGAATAAATCAATCTCAAGATTCTTTCCTGATTTTTTGCGTGTTATTAAGGGAAGATTCTGCACTTTTAATTCCTAATAAATAAATGGTACATAAATTATAGAAAAAATGTGGACTAGGCGGGTAAAATCTCTTTTATTTATTTATTTATATCCAAACGGGCTCTAAGATTACATACACTTATTACGTGGCCCAAAGCCTAGTCAACAAATCCTATATCAGTTCGGCCCATCTTACCACTTGGAAGTCAAGGATAAGAAGATTACATTTCTTCCACTGTACTTCGCCATTGACACAAAACAAGAGACAATGGCAGCAGCATCTGCTTCGCTCTCCACCTTCTCTTCCCTGTCTCTACACACAGCCCCTTCTCGCTTTTCTCCCTTTCAATCCCAATCATTCTTCCTCCCTAAACCCATTCACCCACCAAAACTCAAGCTCATAACAGCCAATTCCACAACCGCCGAAACCACTTTCTTTGACAACACAGACCCAGAAGAAATTTCCACATTTGACCCTCCAGAACGCCCTGAAGACTTCATAGAACCACCCTCTTTCGATGATGGCCCCTTAGAATCCGAAGAGGACATTGCAAAAGCTTATGAAGAGCTTTATGGGCCAGCTTACAGTGGAGAGACTTTTCTTGGGAATGACATTTATACAATGGACTCTAAGGTGAAAAAGACAACTTCGTTTGGGAAAACTAAGAAAGAGAAGGCCAAAGATGGGTTTGATGAGAGAGTGGTGCAAGTGAGGAGAGTTACTAAGGTTGTTAAAGGTGGGAAGCAATTGCATTTTAGAGCAATTGTGGTTGTGGGTGACAAGAAAGGGCAAGTGGGTGTTGGAGTTGGTAAGGCTAAAGAGGTTATTGCTGCTGTCCAAAAGTCTGCTGTTAATGCTAGGAGGAATATCATTACTGTCCCTATGACTAAGTACTTGACTTTCCCCCACAGGTAAATTTTGCTAACTTTTAAATATGTATGTGGTTTCACTAGTAAATGTTGGGTTTTGACATAAATATAGAATCTTGTGTAGTTTTCAGCTAGTTTGGAGGCTTGAAACTCCATCCTAAATTGAGCTAGATGGGGCGAATTTTGGTTTGTAGATTCTGGTTATTACCGTAGAAACAGAAAGACCACAAGTGTCTATTCAATGCATTTTACCAACAAATCCTATTGTCTAGTGGTAATGGCGGGGTTGTTTTTTTACAATAGGAGTTAGTTCGATTTTGATTGTCCCTTTTTCCTTCCCCTAAGTAATAATTGTTAACCTAAACAAATGTGTTTTAGTTCTGGCACCTTGAGAATATTGGTTGAGATGGCTTCTGTTAATGGTTATTTTTGAAGCAATAGTGGTTCCGGGTTCTCTGAAACTTCTTATGGGTAAAATCATGACGTTTCGGTTCGATTAGTGGATGGTTGAATAGACTAATAACATAGAGATCTCATGTTCGCATACCATTTATAACACTCAGCATGAGCGCATCTACTCTAGCCCTAAGTTGCACGGAGTCTTCGATTTTGGCGCCGTCCCCGTCCCGATACGAGACGGGGATGGGGTACGTCCCAGATTCGGTCAACTGATTTCGGACACTTTGACCGGAGTCCATTGACAAATTTGGGAGAAAAATTGAGATTTTGATTTCTGAAAATAAAAAATAAAACAGATTTAGGACAATGAAAGAATAATGTCCATCTTGGAGAATGAAAGATTAAATGTTACAATATTCGTATAAGTTTTTTACAGAATATATCTCAAAATTTATAATATTTTTATAGCTCTATTTTATTAGCCAAATCCCCGCACAAGTATCCATATCCGGATCCGCACCCCTAAATCTTAAAATTTTGATTTTGTCGAATCCGGTACTCAAATACCCGCACCAAAGTCCAAGCCACTTAGTTCTAGCCTTCATAGGCATAATTACTGGAACTTGTGTTTGTGGGCTGTAGCAAGTGCCGATGTATTAGTTGAGGTGCAGGAATTGCATACCTAAGTCCCACTGTCTTTAAAAAAATATTTGAGGTCTATTTTATGCATTTCTGCAATTCAACAAGGGCAGAGAGAGCTACTGAAGTCCTGCATTGCTATGATAGAATATAAGCAACTTCTCACCCCTGTAAGGTTGGGGGTGTGGCGTCTCAGCTTCTTATCTGCTTCCTTTGCCATTTGAGTTACTTCTGAAGATCAAATTGTTGCTAATAGTTCTGCTTCCAGCCTCGGGGCTTAGGTAGTATAGTGCGGGACGAATCTGAGTCCTGCTGGTAATCCAAGTCTGGTATTTATAAAGGAAAAGTGAACCTAGTCCTATATTTAGGTGGAGAAGGATAGAGGGGTAGAGGGAGGGGACATTATATTGAGTTTCATTGCTGGAGACAATGGATTTCTCGGTGCTAGATCTGCAGTAATATATGTGAAATGATTTTTGCATAGATTGGTCATTGTTCCATAAACCTGTGTAATCATAAATTGACATGGTCACAGGCTTTTACTAAGATAAAGTCACCAATTTTAGTTGTGCCCCTTGACCCTAAACATAACCAATAACTGGAATTATGAAGGGTTTTCTAGATCAGTATTATGTGGTGCTTGTCATGGATATACTTGATTGGCGTTTGACACACACCCGGTGGCATTTTGGAGGATTCGAGCAACATAGGTAAAGACTTCAATAGAAAGTGAAGTTTGTGTGGTTCAAGCTTTCCTTTGATGAGTTTATCCAATGACAAAACACTTTTGGAATCTCACTTCCCCTTCATGGATTGGGCCAGTTAGTGCATACTTGAACTATTTCAAAGATACCTGCTAGTAATCTCCTACTAGCATAGGTACCGAGTTACTCTGACTAGCACGGTTTAGGCAGATGAAAAGAAATCATCTAGCATTTCCTTATTTAAAAAAAAAAAAAAGGAAATCGTCTAGCATTTTGATCCCTCTTCTCGTGGTTTTCACCCACTTCACTAACCGCTAGGCAACACTGTGGCCTGTAGAGTGGCATACTTAATAAGTTCTATTTAAGCCTTTTGAACTTAATCTAGTGTAGTTTTTGTCGTAAGGAACCTCTTATTTTGTTGACTATATATGTCAAATTGAGATATGCACAAAATTGTATTTTTGTGTCTCTCTGTTTCTTTTCATTGATTTAATAGATAACAAGAAATCTACATGTACAAAAAAAATAGTTCATGCGTCTGAAATATGTGAGATTCTCTAGATTTTAGCTAGCACGCCGATCAGTCTGATAAGTATATAATTAGATCATCAGTGATTCTAGCCTGTGCATCTGAAAGAGATTAATCTGATCTATCCTCACTTTTAATCCCTGGTCACACCGTTAGCTGTTAATGTCATTTATCAGTTTCTTTGTTCGAGAGGAGGGAACTGGGGGGTTTCTTTCTTTCAGATCTTTTTCCTTTTGTTTGGGTGGTGTTTGTTTTTGTAATTTCTTTTTTCCTGAGGAGTTGAGAAACATGTTTAAGACTTAGCAGTACTGCTATGTTTAATACTTTTGAAGACTGGCTATATATGTTAGGATATGTACTGACCGTAGAGCTGTGGTTTCTTGTCGTGATTATCCCAGCATATCTTCGCTAAATCTGGAGGAATGAAATGGTAGGCCTTGAGAGAATTGAATACGACAGATAATTTAGTCTTTTATTTTCTGTTCCTCTTTAAATTGATTGTCATCCTAGTGAGAAAAAAACTGATTTGTCCAGAGGTTCCACCATACCTTGCCTTGAGGAAATCTTATGGTAGCATTTGCCTTGACAAGTATGTAGTTCCGAAAACGTTAATAGAATTACACAGCTCATCGTGAAGGAATTATCTTGCTATAGGCACCCGAGTGTGATCTAGCCAGTCAATGAAGTGGGTGAAAACCATGGAAGTCCGAGGTTCAAATTCCAACTGAGACAAAACGCTTGATGCCTTTTTATCAGCCTAAATCTTTGTTGGTAGAGTTACCCAATACATGTACTAGTTGGAGGTAACATGTAACTCTTGAGATGCAAGCAACTTGGCTTGGACACCATCGTAATCCAAAAAGAGAGAATCATCTTGTTATTGTTAGGGATCTAATATTGCTGAACAACTTAATTGCAGATCCGAGGGAGACTTTGGAGCAGCAAGGGTGATGCTTAGACCAGCAGCCCCTGGTACCGGAGTTATTGCTGGTGGTGCTGTGCGGATTGTTCTCGAAATGGCTGGTGTTGAGAATGCCTTGGGGAAACAGCTTGGGAGTAACAATGCCCTAAACAATGCTAGAGCCACTGTTGTAGCTGTTCAGCAAATGAGGCAATTTAGTGAAGTTGCTCAAGACCGTGGGATTCCTATGGAAGAACTCTGGAAATGAAGAGTTTCTGTTTCTTTGATTTGTAACTTCATGATTTTTGTAGATTTCAACTGGGATAGCTGCAGATGCACCTTTTAATTTTTCTGCAAGTGATTATTGTTAATTTCGATGTAAATTTCAAAATGCAGCTTTCTCAAACACGATCTATATTAAATTTCAGAGCAGTTCTGGCCAACCCCCCCTAGGCCATGTGTTTTTTTTTTAAAGATTAAGACGTATGAATTTGAATACACATCTGAATATATTAAGATGTATATTAAGATTTGAATACTAAATAATTAAGATTGTTTGATTTTTACATCTTATGTCTAAAATTTATTTTTATTTGAAAATTAATAAACATAAAATTCAAATGAAATACTAATTAATTTAATGTTCTGTCAATAGAATATATAATTTTTTAAAATATGATAGTTGTTGGTGGTGATAGCTAACGGGTAAATGCCGACTAGAGACGGTGGTTTGTGGTAGTTTTGGTTAATGGTGGTGGTTCATGCTAGTAGCTAGTAGTGATTGATAGTGGTGGCGATTATGATTGAGGATGATGATGATAGTTAATAGTGGTGAGTGGTGATAGTAGTTGTGACTGAGGAAAGTGGTGGGTGGGTGGCAGTAGGTTATAATGATGGGCAGTGCTGGCTGTGGTGGTTGATGGTGATGGGGTGATCAGTTGTGGTAGTTGAGATTGATGAGTGTTGGTAGTGGGTGAGAATGATGGTGGTCGGAGTGGTGAGGATAGTGGGTGATGATGATCGATAATGGTGGCGGCTATGATTGATGATGATGGTGGCGTAGTGGTGTTGGAGGTGGTGGCGGCGGCGGCATGGTGGTAGTTGATAATGGTAGGCGGTGACTGCAGTTAATAATGAATATATGATAGCATCTTAATAAAATTAAGTCTCTGTTATAGATCTTAATCATACAGACCTATTCAGACCCATAAGTAATTGTGAAGTAAAAAAAAACAAACACACCTAATGATTAATGAATAATTAAGATTCAGACTTTAAAAACAAACGCACTAAATATCTAAAATCTGAATGATTAAGATTCATACCTTTTTAAGTGTAAAGAAATGAGACCTAAATCTCTCCTACAAAGTGATTTGGTAGGGGGCCTAAATATAGTGTTGAGTATTAGTACTATACATCGATTTGGTATTTAGTTTCTGAAATATTCTCTATAGTACCTTAAGACAATTTTCATCACTTACATTTCTGTTCCATTTTTTCTTTTTTTAAAATATGCAGAATATGAGTGACGTACTGCAGGTAATTTCAAAATTCAACCTGCGAGCCATGTTATGTAAAAGTTGAACATTGTACAAATATTAAGACCTCGAGATCACAGAACTATTCGTTGGAGTTGTTGGATTAGAAGAAAATTTTGGTGACTATTTGTTAATTTCCACTGAATTAACCTAATTACAAATGAATTATAACATTCAAAAGCAATTCAATAGTAGATCTTTGATTTCATTGAAGAAGAAAAGAGAGAGAGAAAGACCAGCTCTTAGCTCTTCTTCATCTTTGGTTGTGTACAGTAATAACATACTAAGTCATTTTTATTGACTGAGTTGGTTATTACTTTAACTAACATCAAATAACATCCTTAAGTTTCACTATTTTCACATTGGTCCTAACTACTAATTATAATTTCACAGTCCCTCAAGCTGGAAGGTGGAAAATATTGAACAATCCCATCTTGGATGTTAGAACCCTGTGTTGCTCAGCTCCTAATCCTTTAGTCATCACATCTGCGAGCTATTCCTTAGTGGAAATGTATTGAGGTTTAATCAACCCCTCTTTGATCTTTTCTCTCACAAAGTGACAATCAATTTCTATGTGTTTTGTCCTCTCATGGTAGGCTGGATTGGCTGCAATTTGTATAGCTGCCTTGCTGTCACAGTGCAACGCCACTGGCTCCCTTAAAGTCAATCCTAGCTCTTTCAACAAGCCTACTAGCCAAACAACTCTGAAGTTACTGCTGCCATACTTCTATATTCTGCCTCAACAAAACTCCTGCTTACAGTTGGCTGCTTCTTTGATTTCCATGAGATCAGTGATTCTCCTAGTTTAATCACATAACCAGTCACTGATTTTCTTGTATTTGGACAAGCTGCCCAATCTGCATCACAATTAGCTATGATTTCTTCTACTGCTCCTTTCTTGAATAACAACCCCATTCCCGGTAATCCTTTTATGTATCTAACCACTCTCAATGCAACATCCAAATGTGATTACTTTGGATTCTGCATGAACTGGCTCAAAACTTGAACAACAAAACAGATATCTGGTCTTGTAATAGTGAGGTAGATCAGCTTGCCTATTAATTTCTGATAGCTTACAATGTCCTGCAGCTCTTCATCACCTTTAACTCCTGCATGCTTGTCATACTCAACAATTGTCAATTTGATGTTTTGTTCCAAAGGAGAATTATCTGGTTTTGCACCACTCATTCCCACCTCTGAGATCAATTGAAGTGCATACTTCCTTTGGTTAAGCACAATTCCCTTGTCTGATCTCATGAGTTCAATTCCCAGGAAGTATCTTAGTTCACCTAGATCTTTTAGCTTGAAATGTTTGTGTAGGGTTGTCTTTGCCTCCTCCACCAGCATTGTTGCTCCCAGTAATCAGTAAGTCATCTATATACACAAGGATGATTACCAAGTCTGCACCTGTCTTCTTTGTAAATAGGTAATGATCATAGGCACTTTGTGAGTATCCTTCATATATCAATGAATCAGTTAATTTGATATTTCATTGCCTTGATGCCTGTTTGAGGCCATAAAGGGACTTGAGTAGCCTGCAGACCTTGGACTCTCCCTGCTTAATTATGAAATCCCTGAGGTAATGCCATGTACACCTCCTCATACAAATCACCTTTCAAGAAGGCATTGTTAACATCCATTTGTGACAAAGACCAGCCTTTAGAAGCTGCTAGATTGATCACAGTTCTGACTTTCACCATCTTGGCAACAGGTGAAAAGGTTTCATGATAGTCCAAACCTTCCTGTTGTCTGTATCCTTTTGCCACTAGCCTGGCTTTGAACCTCTCCTCACCATTAGCTTTGTGTTTGATTTTATAGACCCACTTTAAACCAATATTCTGTTTTCCTGGAGGCAGATCTACCACTTCCCATGTTTTGTTTTCTTCTAGTGCCTGAATCTCCTGTTGCATTGCCTTTATCCATTTATCATCTTGTGTTGCTTTCTGGAAATTCCTTGGTTCTACTTGGGCTGAGAATGAGCTGAGATAACATTTGTAGTGTTCTGGGAGGTGGTCATAGCTTACATAATATGTAAGTGAATAGAGATAGTCTCCTCTTGGTTTGCAAGAAGTCACATAATCCTTGAGCCGCACTGCTGGTCTTTGTGTTCTTATAGATTTCCTAGTCTCAGTAGATTGTTATACAATTGATTGCAGTTGTTCAGGTATCTCCTCTGTATGATCTGATTGCTGTACCTCTTCATGTTCTTGTTGTTGAGAGGTACCTTGTCCATCCCTCTCATCTAAGCTTAGTATCTCCATGTCATCAGTTGTTTCATTTAATGACATATTTGGTGGAGTATCTATTTCTGCTTCAACTGCTATTCCCAGATCATCATCGACCATATGTGTCAAGATAGGCTAATCTTTTGTGGTTGTTGCTGCACCAGTATCAGGGATGAATAAGCTCTCATGCTGCAAGGGTAAGCCTTTAAAAGGGAATATGTCTTCTCTGAAGCTTAAATCCCTGCTTACCAAGAATTTATTTGACTCCAAGTCATACAGCTTGTACCCTTTCTGCACTTCAGACTATCCAATAAATACTGATTTCAAAGCTCTTACTGCAAATTTGTCCCCTCTTGCAGTATGCTAGCATAACATAAGCATCCAAATACTCTAAGGAGATCTATCTTTGGTGGTTTTTCATAGAGTCTTTCATAGGGTGACTTACCATTCAACACTGCTGTGGGCATCTTATTGATTAAGTAGACTACATTTTTCACACAATCCCCCCAAAATCTAGTAGGTATGTTGCTTTGAAATTTCAATGATCTTGCCACCTCCAATATGTGTCTATGTTTTCTCTCTACTACTCCATTTTATTATGGAGTGTAGGGACAACTACTCTGATGAACTATTCCCAAGGATGCAAGCAATTCATTGCAGTTTTTATTGAAAAATTCTCTACCATTATCAGATCTCAACACCTTTATGGAAGAATTAAACTGATTTTTCACAAGAGTAAAGAAGTCTTTCAATACCACTATTATTTCACACTTAGAATGTAGCAAACAAATCCAAGTGTATCTGCTATAGTCATCTACTATGGTTGCAAAATATTGCTTCTTGTCATAGATTGCAGTTTTGTATGGTCCCCATACATCTATATGTATAAGCTGAAAAATATGATCAGATTTGTGACTACTAATAGGAAAACTTAGTCTACTTTGCTTGGCTAATGGAAAAATTTCACAGAACATCTGCACATCTTTACTTACTTTATTCTTCAAATCTGGTAAGCACTGCATTGAACCTATAGAAGCATGTCCCATTCTTTGATGCCATAATTCTGCACTTATCTTTTCCTTCTTGACTAATCCAGCTACTATGTCATCTTCTTCACTTCTGATTATGTATAAGCCTTCATCTTCTCTACCAATCCCCAATACCCTGCCATTGTAAAGCCCCTGAAACACACAAAAGCCTGGTTAGAAGCAGGCTGAACAACACAAATCTCTGTTTAACTTAGATACTGAAATGAGATTGAATTTAAAGTCAGGTACATGTAGGACATTTCTAATCTTCTGCTCTCCTAGTATTGTTGCATCACTTGTATGCATTATTTCTGATCTACCTCCTGTGGGTATTTGAACTCCTCTATGATTTCCTTTGTTGATTTTCTTTAAATTTTCTAGGACTTCCTTACAGAAAGTAATGTGGTGTGATGCCTCTGAATCTACTATCCAATCATATAATCGTGCATTATATAGTAGTGACTTTATACCTGTCATATTTGCTGAGCTTGAAGTGTTGTTGGAATTTCCATCTACAGATGATTTTGTCAGTAGGTTCACTAGATGCTTGTACTGATCTTCAGTCATGTAATTTCCTTTTGGCTGTTCATTCATTGTTACTTCTTTCTCACCATTAACATTGTTAGCATATATTTTTGTAGGAAACTGACTCTTCTTTTTTCTTTTGAAATCTGCAGGGTATCCAATTATTTTGTAGCAATTCTCCTTCAAATGCCCTTTGTATCCACAGTGCTCACATATTATACCTACTTTCTTCCCTTTCATGAATTGATTTCCTTTTCCTGCTAACATAATCATTGGATCCTTATTCGACTCAACCACTCCTAATTCCCTCTGACTTTCTTCTTGTACCACAACAGCATAGGCTTGATTCACAATAAGAATTGGCCTTTTTAGTAACACTGCACTCCTCACATGACTGTAACTCTCATTTAATCCCATTAAAAATTGTAAATGCCTTTGTCTCACCAGGTGATCCACATATGGACGTGATTCCTCACAATCACATGAGGGTAAAAGAGCTAAGATATCTAACTCATTCCATAGATCTTTCAGCTTTGAGAAATAGGAGGTTACAAAATTTGTACCTTGCTTGAGAGCCGCGATATCAACAGAAATTTGATAGATCCTAGTCAAATCATCTTTGTCAAGCCTTTTCTTGAATTCATCCCAGATCTTCCTCGCATTTGAGGCGTATATGATGCTCGGCACTAATTCTGCCGCTACAGTGCTGCTGAGCCATGAGATAACTACTGCGTTACATCTCTCCCATTGTGCTGCTAACTCTCCTTTGTATGAAGTCTTCTGACAAGTTCCATCTACAAAACCTAATTTGTTTTTCACAAGGAGAGCTACTCTCATAGATCTACTCCACAAGACATAATTTTCTGGCCCTGTGAGTTTGAGAGCTATTAAAGCTGTTCTCGGTGAGTCTGAATCCTTCAGGTATAGTGGATGATTGTGAGGTAGCTTAGCAATTTCATCGTCCGCCATTGTTGCCCTTTTTAAGCTATGAAAATGATTGTTCTCAGATTTGTGATACAACAACACTAATCGATTGATAGCTGCTCTGATACCATGTTAATTTGCACTGATTTAACCTAATTACAGATGAACTATTGTTAGTAAAACTTATAAGTGACGAAACCAGAAAAATGAAATGAACAGAATTTTATGTTCCGAGCCCACAAGTTTCTTGTGTGTCATTAAAGAATCTTATCCCCTCACTGTTGCCCAAGGTTGATGGATAAATTCTTCCCAGGATAGAATGGAAGTTCCAACTTAGCGGTAGTGGTACTTCAAACCACTAAGTTATCGGCGAACTCAAAAGTAATGGAGGAAACCACACGAAAAACTTACTTTGTTTTAAAATAATGATGCAGAAAGAAGAAGTAGATGAAGCAGAAAATTTCAGAGTGAAAAATTCTGAAGGAAAGGCTGGTTATTTATAGCCAACGAAATCTGGATTGAAAGGGTGCGAAA
>MU740592.1:27925-41108 GCA_026770625.1 Nicotiana glauca
CACTTCAAACCACTAAGTTATCGGCGAACTCAAAAGTAATGGAGGAAACCACACGAAAAACTTACTTTGTTTTAAAATAATGATGCAGAAAGAAGAAGTAGATGAAGCATAAAATTTCAGAGTGAAAAATTCTGAAGGAAATGCTGGTTATTTATAGCCAACGAAATCTGGATTGAGAGGGTGCGAAAGTAGCTTTTCACATTGCAGGTGGCTATTCGTGAAAGACAGCCTTTCAGATGGCTGTTTAATTAACGCGGAAATATTTGAAAATTAAAGACGAAAAAATTAATTAATAACGGTCATATTAATATAAAATATTAATATTTAATTAATTAATTTCATTTTATTTGTCCAAAAAAATTATCAATCAATCATATCAATTGACCGAATCCGAAGCCGAGCCGAGCGACGACGACGGCGGCGGCGCGAGGCCCCTTCCTCTTATCTCCTTTTAAGGAAGTGCTTCTATATTTAAACCCAACAAAATACTTGTCTCTAACCAAGAGGGACAAAGTGCAAAAGCTAAAGTTGCCTTTTCACCTTCTTCCCTTATTTCCCATTCAAACCACCACTTTAACCCCAACAACTATAACATGCAAAAGCAATTCAATAGTAGATCTTTGATTTCATTGAAGAAGAAAAGAGAGAGAAAAAGACCAGCTCTTAGCTCTTCTTCATTTTTGGTTATGTACAGTAATAACCGACTAAGTCATTTTTATTGATTGAGTTGGTTATTACTTCAACTAACATCAAATAACACCCTTAAGTTTTACTATTTTCGCATTGGTCCTAACTACTAATTAGCAGGTAATTTCACACTATTTGCTAAATAAAAGTCAGAGTTGTAGGTTAAAATTATGTAGTTGCTTAAAAGTAAAAAAAAAATAATTCACGTCAACAGTATAAATTTAATTTAAGATAACAAGATTCCATATTCATATGTTTGTAAAAATACTGTAAGCATTTTAATATTAAGAGATTAATTTTTTGAATGGATTAAAAATAATATACATAGATCTAACGAGATAGTAAGGAAGAAGCAGAAGCGCAATCTTGCAAAATGGTATGCGTTGTTAGCTGTGGTACTAGTGCCAAAAAATTAACGTGGGAACTGTACACGGGTCCAACTATGGCAACTATGTGGCACATAGACGTCTATACGTGGCAGTTTCAAGAGACACCAAACCCTTCCTTCATGCAGTAATTGTCGAGAATACCGTGAAGAAAAGGAGCTAAAAGACCTCAGATTCATCTCAAGTACGACATTCTATAACCAAAAAAGTAACTGACCAAGCAAAAGTTGCAAAGGAAGAAGAAGAACAAATGGCATCCTTAACCAAAAAATCAATCTTCAACCTCTCCAAGGCCTTCCCACATCGAGCCTCCACTGTATTTATGGGTCGTCAAATTTGGAAGGTAAGTCTTTTAATACTAGCTTTGATGTACCACAAAATATACTGAACCAAGTTGTAGGATCTAGCATATACAGATCTATAATGAGTACACGTGCATCTTCTCGTTCAGACTATATTTAGCACTTCCCAAAATATACATTTTTCGTTTATAAATTGAAATGTTAAATTCTGGATCCGGCTTATTTACAAGGCTGAGGGAGATGTTTAGTAGGGTTAATTTTACAGATGATCATACATACAACTTGTAACTTTCGATACAGTGTACCTTAGCTATAAAAATTACCCTTTCTGTTACAGTTTATGTGAACCTATTTCCTTTTTGGTCCGTTCTAAAAAAAATGAACCCTTTTTAAATTTGGTAACAATTTAGCTTAAACTTATAATTCTACCCTTAATGAGAAACTTTTATAACCACACAAATACTCTGGGCCCCATTTTGATTTGTTTAGGAGCACAAATTTCAAAAGTCTACATTTTTTTTTCTTAAACTCCTGTCCAGTCAAACAGATTCACGTAACTTAAAACGACGGGAGTACATTTTTTAACAGAAAGCTAAGTCGACTATTCTTGTATATTATACAGAATAGAAACTAAAAGCATCAAAATATATTAAATTTGACAAATCGGAAGTTGGATTGCTATTTATGAAATTAACTCTGAATCATTTTAGTACTTAATTCTTTAGATTTTTGAACCAAAGGCACATGCTTATTTAATTATGTTGTGATCTATGCATGCATATGGAAATATATTAAAAGGGAGGATATGTTGCAACAGCGGGGTCGTCGGAACCACCACAGTGGAGGCACGACAGGAACTACGGGAGCAGTGAAACGGGTGGTAAGGTATCTGAAATGGCTGATAAGGCGAAAGAAGTGAAGGATAAAGCAAAGGAAACAGCTCAAGATGCTTGGAAGGCAATTGAGGATACTGCTGAAGAGATGAAAGAAAAAGTGGTGGGAGATGTAGATCCAGATAATGTTCAAGATGAAATTATGGTGGAAGATGAGAAAGAACTTAGGAAGAAGTTGGCTAAAGAACCGGGAGGAAAACCTGTGGATGAAGATAAAGGTGTTGATGTGAATTGGAGACCCATTATTGAGAAGAAACCACAAGCTTCTTGAAAACCACATTTTTTTTTTTTTTTTTTTGGCTGTCTTTTTCAAGAATAAAAATAAAGCACAGTAGGACTTAGTGGCTTGAAGTTTGTAGTCCCACTAGTTTAGATCAATTATAATAAGAGACGACATGAGTCTCTATTTGGAATATTGCGCAAGAAAATGTAAATTTGAAATTGTTTTTTTTTTCCTCTCTTTGGGTGAGTTTTGAGTTTTCGAATGTGTATCTTTTCTTCTTTGCATCATCCATATAAGTCTAGAGATAGAAATGATGAATGAGGAGGTAATGTAAGTCTGGCTTCATAATGTTCTTATGTACGATAAAGATTTAGCTGGACAAACGAAACGTTGGTAGATATGCCAAATTTCCGAAAGGCAGGCCAGTCTCTTGATAATAAATAATGATCTGGATTTTTAGGTGACTTTTTCTAATTAGTTATGATTATGGAGTTTTCTGTGATAAAAACCGTACGTTATATTTACTCGTTGTTGACGTCCCCTTATTTTCAAACAGGCAAAGCCAATCTTCTTGATAAGAGGATGAAAAGAGGAAGAAGAATTTCCCGATCGCTATTTCTTTAAAATACAAAATCAGAAAGACTGTTAGCATTTAAAATTTACTTGTGCGTCCTTAAGAAATTTAATTCTCTCATATGTTGCTAAGGTAATGGATTTTTAATCCTCTCATACGTTGTTAAGGTAATGGATTAAATCCTCCCAGGATTAAACGGAATAAACCTTCTTGCAACAGTGACAATATAAATTGAAGGATACCAGCGAACTCAAAGAACGAAGCAAAATTACACTTACGAATTTGAGAGAGAGACTGCGAAGTAGAATACAGAATATTCAGAAGGAAGGAAGTTCTATGATTTTTCAGTTTATCAAAAATGCAGCCATGCCTCAGAATTTATAGGCAATTATCGGAAGAGGTGTGATGTCTGTTCAGGAAAGGTGTCTGTTCAGAGGGGAAAAAACGTTCAAGTTGGATTTCAAATTTTAGTTAACTCCGTTAATTAACTGACTGACGCATATTTGGATTTCAAATTTTAATTAATTTCGTTAATTAACTGACTGGTTTTTTAATTAATTATTAAATAATTAATGAAATAAATTTTGTCCAAAAAATAATCTTATCAATTGATTTCCAAATTCAAATCCAAAGCCGAAGCCGAGCCGAGCAAGCGACGACGGCGTGAGGGTTCATTCTCTTCAAATCTTTTTAAGAGCTCTAAGAAGTGATCCTCTATATATACACACAAATGTAGTTGTCCCTCACCAGGGACAAAGTTCAAGACAAAAGCTCACTTCATTCAAATTTTCACTTCCCTCCATTTTATCTTCCACCATTTTCAATTCACACTCTTAAACTTTTAAAACCCAATGCTTAAAGTATTTAAGGCCCACTGCTTAAAGTCCAACAATCCCCCACATGAATGGGAATGGTTGTAGCAAGAATGATCCTAGATGAAAGCTGTGTGATTTGCAAGTAAGGATTAATTGCATCTGGAGAAGTAGGTTTCCCTTTGAACTTTCCGTAATGAACATATGTTGGATATTCTCGGTCAATCGGTAGATTTGATATCTTTGAACCGTCGAACTTTAGTGTATACCTAGACAACCATATGTCACACAACCAACCCTTAACCGTCTTTTGGTTCTCATTGTTGTGTTCGTTTCAGCCATGAACACTGCCTGGTTTCATAAGTGCGTAGAGAATTGACCTTACAGAATTCTCATTGAAGCGACTTCCACTTCACACTTATATAGGTGATTCCTAAACGTGTAATCCTTTAGATTGACACTCTTTGATAAATACCACATCAAACTTAGGTAATCATTAAAGAACGTGTAAAGTTATATCCTTGTTACTGAATATTGTCTTCATCACGAGAATGGACTAAAGATTTTACTTTGACAATTTTGAACCAGTCAATTACAACTTTGTTTGAGCTCCTTGAACCTAGATCTCAGAATATCCAAAATTTTAGGTAGAGTTACCACCATGTTGACTTGTCCTCGGCCATAGTCCCATTCCCTTAGATGATTTCTCAACTCCCTCTCTAGTTAAGCCTTTTGTAAGCGGATCCGCCACATTATCCTCCGACCTTACATAATCAATAGTGATAATTCTACTAGAAAGTAGTTGTCTAACGGTGTTATTTCTTCGTCGTATATGACGAGACTTTCCATTATACATAACGCTCCTGCCCGTCGTATTGCAACCTCACTATCGCAATGTATGCAAACAGGAGCCAAAGGTTTTGGCCAGAACGGAATGTCTTCTAAGAAATTTCGAAGCCATTCAGCTTCTTCACCGGCTTTATCCAAAGCTATAAACTCTGATTCTATTGTAGAACGAGCGATGCACGTCTGTTTGGAAGACTTCCAAGATACTGCTCCTCCACCAACAGTAAAAATATATCCACTTGTGGAGTTTATTTCTGTTGATCCGATTATCCAATTTGCATCACAATATCCTTCGATAACCGCAGGATATTTATTGTAGTGCAAAGCGTAGTCTTGGGTATATTCCAAATATCCCAGAACTCGTTTCATTGCTACCCTGTGATGTTTGTTGGGATTACTTGTGAATCGACTAAGTTTACATATTGCACAAGCTATATCAGGTCGTGTATAGTTCATGATATATATTAAGCTTCCCAACATATGAGCATACTCCAATTGAGACGTACTTTCACCTTTATTCTATATAAGATGATGGTTTAAGTCAATTGAAGTTCTTGCCCTTCTAAATTCCAAGTGTTTGAATTTTTCAAGTACCATTTTCACGTAATGTGATTGAGACAAAGCTAGACCCTGAGGAGTCCTCTGAATTTTAATTCCTAGTATTACATCGGCAACTCCTAAGCCTTTCATATCAAACTTACTAGCAAACATACGCTTAGTAGCTTGAATGTCGGCAATGTCTTTGCTCATTATTATCATATCATCAACATATAAGCAAACAATGATGATATGATTTGTAACGTTCTTAATGTAAATACATTTATCAGATTCATTAATCTTAAAGCCATTTGACAACATGGTTTGGTCAAATTTCGCATGCCATTTCTTGGGTGCTTGTTTTAGTCCATAAAGGGACTTAACAAGTCGACACACCTTCTTTTCTTTTTCCGGAACCACAAACCCTTTAGGTTGGTCCATATAAATTTCTTCCTCTAGATCACCATTTAAGAAGGCTGTTTTTAGATCCATTTGATGGATTTGGAGATCATATAAGACGGCTAACGCTATTAGCATCCGAATGGATGTAATTCTTGTTACCGGCGAGTATGTATCAAAATAGTCAAGACCTTCTCGCTGTCTAAATCCTTTGACAACAAGTCTTGCCTTGTATTTGTCAATAGTACCATCGTCTTTCATTTTCTTCTTGAAAATCCATTTAGAAACCCAATGTTTTGTTATCTGGAGGAAGATCAACCAATTTTCAGGTATGATTGCTCAATATGGATTCTATTTCACTATTGACAGTTTCTTTCCAATATTGTGCTTCTGAGGAAGACATTGCTTCCTTCAAGGTACAAGGCTCATTTTCTAGCAGGAAAGTCAGAAAATCTGGACCAAATGAAGTAGATGTCCGTTGACATTTACTTCTTCTCGGATTTTCCTCATTAGGCATACCTTCTGTTATTTCCCCCGAGGCCGTTTTGACTTTTGGTAGGTCACTTCACTTTTCTTTTTATACGGATAAATTTTTTCAAAGAATTCAGCATTATCTGACTTTATTATCGTATTAACGTGAATCTCAGGATTTTCTGACTTATGAACCAGAAAACGATATGCCTTGCTATTGGTTACATATCCAATAAATACACAATCAACCATTTTTGGACCTATCTTAACCCTTTTAGGTTTAGGAACTTGTACCTTAGCTAAACACCCCCATACTTTGAAGTATTTCAAGTTGGGCTTCCTTTCTTTCCATTTTTCATAAGGAATGGACTGTGTTTTACTATGAGGCACACGGTTGATTATTCAGTTAGCTGTAAGTATAGCTCCCCCCCACAAGTTCTGTGGTAAATCAGAACCTATCAACAATGCATTCATCATCTCTTTCAACATTCGATTCTTTCTCTCCGCAATTCCGTTAGATTGTGGAGCGTAAGGGGGAATTGTTTGGTGAATAATGCTATTTTCCAAACATATTTCTTCAAAAAGAGATTCATATTCGCCACCCTTATCACTTCTTATCATTTTGATATTTTTATTTAGTTGTGTTTCAACTTCACTCTTGTATTGCTTGAAAGCATCAATTGCCTCATCTTTACTATTAAGTAAATAAACATTAAAATATATCTTGCTATCGTCAATAAAATTGATAAAATACTTTTTTTCACCGCGAGATAGTGTTGACTTCATGTCGCAAATATCTATGTGAATTAAGTCTAAAGGACTTGAATTCCTTTTAACGGACTTATAAGGATGCTTAACATACTTTGATTCTACACATATTTGATATTTGGAATTAATGCAATCAAATTTTGGCAATACTTCTAAATTTATTATTTTTCGCAATGTTTTGAAGTTGACGTGACCTAAGCGTGAATGCCATAAAGTGTTTGACTCAAGTAAATAAGAAGAAGCATTAACATTATTGATAGGAACTGCTATTACATTTAGCTTAAAAAGGCCCTCATTCAGGTAACCTTTCCTACATAAACATCATTCTTACTTAGTACAACACTATTAGAAACAAAATACATTTGAATCCATTCTTGACAAGAAGTGGGGTAGCACAAGATTCTTGAGAATTTCTGGAACATGGAGAACATGGTTTAGAGTCACTATTTTTCCCGACGTCATTTTCAACGCAATCTTGCTAACTCCCTCAATTTTGGCTGTAGACGAATTTTTCATGAAAATTGTCTCGTCGGGTCCTGCGGGAGCATAAGAAGAAAATAACTCCCTGTTAGCACAAACATGGCGAGTGCTCCAGAATCTATCCACCATTCTTTAAGATTTCCTACCAAGTTGCATTCAGACAACATGGCACACAAGTCCTCAATTTCTTCAGCATTTTCAACCATGTTAGCTTGATTCTTCTTCTTCTTATCATTCTTTGGTGCACGACATCCACGGCCTTATGCCCAGATTTTCCACAATTGTGGCAATTACTCTTGAACTTTTCTTGCTTGGGCAATTCTTTGGTCCAGAAGCCTTCTTTCTCTTCTTGTTTTGTGGCGCTTCCTCAACAATGTTAGCCCTTATTATTGTCGAGTTTCCACATGACTTCTTTTCAGCATTTTTGTTTTCTTCTTCTATCCTCAAACGCACAATCAAGTCTTCAAGTGTCATCTCTTTCCGCTTGTATTTTAGATAGTTCTTAAAGTCTTTCCACAACGGAGGTAATTTCTCAATTAAAGTGGCGACTTGAAAGGCCTCTTTTATGACCATACCTTCAGCAATAAATTTATAATTAATAACAAGATAAATTTTATTAATAAAATTATTGATTCGGGTCATACCTTCAGCAAGGAGGTCATGCACAATAACTTGTAATTCTTGGACTTGAGTTATGACCGACCTAGTGTCAATCATCTTGAAATCCAAAAATCTTGCAGCCACGAACTTCTTAAGTCCGGTATCCTCAGTCTTGTACTTTTTCTCAAGCGCATTCCATAACGCTTTTGAAGTTTCCATGACACTATAGACATTGTACAAGCTATCTTCCAAACAACTCAAAATGTAGTTTTTGCATAAGAAATCAGAATGTTTCCATGCTTCAGTTATACAAATCGTTTGTCATCTGGAGTGTTTTCAGCCAGGACCGTAGGATCCTCCTTGATGAATCGCTGAAAACTCAACATAGTAAGATAGAAGAGCATCTTCATTTGCCAAAGTTTGAAGTCGATGCCGGAAAACTTTCTAGGTTTTTCTGCTGGTGCCATAGCATGAGCAGGAGTTGAACGGCTTGACGAGGCAGCAATATTTGTAACAGTAGCACCTGTTCCCGCAACATTTCCATTCGTTTGGTTTTAATTCGTCATTTTTCTGTAGAGTTGGAAACAAAATAGAACTTTGTTAAATCAGTGAAGTTTTGATATCTTCAAACTGAATACCAAACCAAACATACAACACGTAACAATGGTGAAGTTTTTATATACTTCAAACCTGTACGTTTATTATTTCGGTAAAGTTTTGATATACTTTAAACCGTACAGAAGAATTATTGAAGTAGAAAGCACGAAGGCTTTAGTCTCCAAAACAATATACAAAATATAGATAACAATTTATAATATATATTTCAACACAGAAACTTTAGATAAAATTCCTTAAGCTTGTAATCGCTACTGTGTTAAAACACAAAATCAGAAAGGCTGTTAACATAAAAAAAACTTGAAAAACAGTGAAGTATAAAAAATATTCCAAGTCCACAATCTTCTTGTATGTCCTTAAGAAATTTTAATCCCTTCACACGTTGTCAAGGTAATGGATTAAATCCTCTGAGGATAAAATGGAATAAACCTTCCTGCAACAATGGCAATACAAACTGCAGGATACCAACGAACTCAAAGAACGGAGCAAAATCATACTTATGAATTTGAGAGAGAGAGACTGCAAAGTAGAATGTAGAATATTCAGAAGGAAGAAAGTTCTATGATTTTTCAGTTTATCGAAAATGCAGCCATGCCTCAGAATTTATAGGCAATTATCGAAAGAGGTATGATGTCTGTTCAGGAAAACGTTCAGCATTTTTTGGATTTCAGATTTTTAGTTAATTTCGTTAATTAATTGACTGTCGCATTTTTGGATTTCAAATTTCAGTTAATTTCGTTAATTAACTGACTGATTTTTTAATTAATTATTAAATAATTAATTAAATAAATTTTGTCCAAAAAATAGTCTTATCGATCGATCATTTGACAAATCCAAATCCAAAGCCAAAGCCAAATTAGTTAATTTCGTTAATTAATTTACTGGCGCGTTTTTGGATTTCAAATTTTAGTTAATTTCGTTAATTAACTGGTTTTTTTAATTAATTATTAAATAATTAACTAAATAATTTTTGTCCAAAAAATAATCTTATCGATCGATTTCCGAAGCCGAAGTCGAAACCGAGCGAGCGACGACGACGACGACGACGACGCGAGAGTTCATTCTCTTCAACTCCTTTTAAGAGCTCTAAGAAGTGATCCTATATATATATACACACAAATGTAGTTGTCCCTCACCAATAAGGGACAAAGTTCAAGACAAAAGCTCACTTCATTCAAATTTTTATTTCCCTCCATTTTATTTCACACTCTTAGACTTTTAAAACCCAATATTTAAAGTCTTTAAGGCCCAATACTTAAAGTCCAACAGTTAGTGTACTGTTTGGTATTGGGGAATCTAGAAGCCTGATTGATCTTTGATCCTGTAAATAGTGACATACGAATATTGAACTCGATCGTTTGCAGTCATTTTCTTTGTCATTATTTTATCTTTTAATTTCGTATCATTTGCTTTAATTAACAATTAGACATGATTATATGTATTTAATATTTAGCTATTATTATTAGGTACTTAATATTTACTACAAAAGTTTAATCGGAAGATTTTTTGATTTATTAAATATTATCGTTATCACACCCTCTTTTCTAACCTTACTAACCCTCTTTAAGGATATAAAAAAAATTGTAAAGCTTAAAAGGTTTTCCAAAATTGAAAGTGATAAAATATGGTGTTTCCAAGGATTTTTCGGAGTCAGTCATATGATATTAGATTTCGATGTGCCAGGTCACCGTTTTTTTAGAAATAATTTTCTTTTAAATCACGTTTAGGTTCTAAAACTGACTGCACTAAATATTCTAGGTAAGGGGATTCATTTGACTCGGGGAGAAGGTGTTAGACATTCTTCGAGTTCCGTAATGCATAGGTGATCTAGTTAGCTTTTAGGAATATTCAGGCTGAGGTAAGAAACACACGAAAGGAAAACAAATAGCAAAAGAGGTTTGAGGTTGTCCTCGCCTAATAAAAGAAAAATAAAAATGAAAATTAAATTCCTAAGCTAACCTATACTATAATTTCTCCACGATGTTTGTCACGGCTTCAAAAATATTTATAAATTCTTCGGGTATACCCCGGATAAAATATATACAAAGTCTACGTGGCATTCCCATGAAGATAAACTAAAGGGAACGGCCTCTCGCCTCAATTCGAACAAAAGAAAGGACCTAAAATTTGCCTATCCGGATGTTGACGGCCTAAGCATCCTCCTAGCGGACAATGTAATAAATAAACAAATGAAGAAAACAAAATAAAAGAAAATTCTAAATCATGCTCATTTTCTTATCAATTAATTTTACTTGTTTGACCGAGCCCAATCCTAAAGTATAGAAGCAAATTTAATCTTTAATGCGCTAATCTTTCCCCGCTCTCATGGCTCAACAATCATTCGTTAAAATATAAATTCAAAAGATGCAAATAAACAAATGAACACCCAAATCATTTAGAGAGAAGCACGGTAAAGTGAATCAAACCTTTCAGAAGAGTCATTAAATCCCTTTTAACTATCCTTGTTAACCCCTCAAATAATCAATGCCAAATGTCTAACACATTATTCAATTTCCGAATGTTGTCTCCCATAAGTCAATTATCTCACAAAATAATTTATTAAAGTGACGAAACATGTTCCAGTGGACTAAACTTTTGAGAACTTTTCGTTTTCTCTACATCAAATGGTAAAATTTGAGTAGGACGGGCAAGAAATAGTTGTGCACGATGAGGAGGATCTATTCCTATATGAAGATTCATATGTTCCATTTGTTGAGGCTAGAGATAATAAAGGACCTTTAATTTACCAAACTTTCGAAACAGTGTCCGTCGAAAAGCTGAAGGAAAGCGCATTCAAACCCGAGGCTATCATCCTCGATTGTCATGGTAGCTAACGAGATGTAGAAGTATGGTTTTGTATCAAGTAAAGATCTGGGTTCATCACTACAAGGTATTGCGCACCCGGTGTGCCTACGTGGAAACTTTGGTACGTTTGGGTTGGGATTCATGGCCACGGAAAAGATAGAAAAAGGAATAAAAAATAGGTTAAGGAGGTGTGGTCACTTCCCAAGCTGTCCCACACATCTCCAAATCATTTATTATGCCGAGGGTTGCAGAACTTCCAATATCATTAGTCCCGAAATCAACAGTTGATTTTGATAAAAAGTTGATCAGAATGTCCCAAAATCTATTTGATGAGGTCGATATGGTTGAAATTGGGAAAGGTTCTAGCAATGAAAATGTGTAGTTTGTTTGGCCGAATGTGAAATTTAGCAACTGGTAATCTACTCATCTCCCCACCCTGGAGGAGTTTTGGTAGTTTGTGTAACGACCCGACCGGTCGTTTTGAGCCCTAGCGCGTTGTTCAGCAGTCTGAGGCCATGAGCAGCTTCATTTAAGGTGTTGTGACTTGTTCGCATGGTCGTAATTGGAATTCAGAAAGATCGGAGTTAAATTTAAATGAAAATTCTCATTTCAGAAGCTTAAAGTTGAAAGAATGAACTAGGATTGGATTTTTGAGTAAACGACCTCGGAATCGGGATCTGAAGGTTCCATCAGGTTCGTATGATGATATCGAACTTAGGCGTATGCCCGGTTCGGGTCTTGGATAAACCGGGAGTGTTTTGGTGCCTATTGTGGAAGTTAGCATTTTGAAAGAAATTTTTTAAGTTTGGCTTGAAGTGCATTTCATCGTTATCGATATCCGTTAGGAATTCCGAGACTGGGAGTAGCTCCGTACGGTGATTCTGGAGTTGGGAGCGCAATCGGAAGTGAATTTGGAGGTCCGTGGGTTATTTTGAAGCCATTTGGCTAAAGATAGAAATTTGAAGGTTTTTGAGAAGTTTGACCGGAAGTGGACTTTATGATATCGGGGTCGGAATCCGATTCCGAAAGTTGGAGTAGATCCGTAATGTCGAATATGACTTGTGTGCAAAATTTGAGGTCAGTCGGATGTGATTTCATAGGTTTAAGCATCGGAAGTAGAAGTTGGAAGTTCTAAAGTTCATAAAGCTTGGATTGGAGGTTGATTCTTGATTTTAGCGTTGTTGATGTGATTTGAGGCCTCGAGCAAGTCCGTAATGTGTTTTGGGATAGGTTGGTGAGATTGGTCAGGGTCCCAGGGGCCTCGGGTGTGTTTCGGGTTGTATCGCGCTCTTGTTTGATGCTTTAACGCCGTTTATTATATAAGGGGTGCCATAATAAGCAAATGAACTCCAAATTAATTTTTATTGAACCATTAGATCCGTATCGTAATTTCGGAGCCATAGCAAAAAGAATCATTGAATTTGGAGATCGTATGAAGGAGTTATGCTTATTTCCGTGTCGAGAAAGTGCTTGTTGCCGTTATAACCGCAGAAGCGGGACCGCGGAAGTGGGAATTTGTCCGCGGAAGCGAAAAATTTCCTACGGAAGCGGAAATTGCCGGAGACAGAGAGATTTGTTTAAAAATCGAAGTTTGGCTCATTTTCACTTCATTTCTTCCATGGGAGCCGATGTTGGAGCAACTTTGGAGTGCCATTTTCATCACCAAGCATGAGGTAAGTGATTTCTACTAGTTTTGAGTATATACAAGGTTTATATATGGATTTAGACATGGAAAATTGTAGAAACTTGGGGTTTGAGGGAAAACCTAGAAAATTAGTATTCTTG
>MU740600.1:3940-45564 GCA_026770625.1 Nicotiana glauca
TTGCACGAAGGGTCATTCTGTGCTATTTTTGATTATATTTGCACGAAGGGTCATTCCGTGCTATGTTTTGACTATTTATGCACGAAGGTACATTCCGTGCTCTGATTTGATTATATTTGCACAAAAGGTCATTCCGTGCCATGAAATGAAAGTCATGTGAGGGAAAGCACGAAGGGTGATGCCGTACAATTATTGAATTATTGAATGAGAGTAAATCATTTAGCACAGTAGGCATGGAACATGTAGGAAAATCAGATATAACCAAATACAACAATTTATCTAAGCTCGAATTCTGAACCCTGAACAAAATGTTCTGGGTTCTTTTCCCCAGCAGAGTCGCCAGAGCTGTCACACCTCCCTTTTCACTACACCCCGGGGAAGGGATATAATAAAGAAAGGAGTTTTTCCACTTAAAGGACAATCAAAATGGGATTCGTTTTTATTTAAGATTCCGAGTCGCCACTTGGGATATTTATGGTGTCCCAAGTCACCAGTTTGAATCCCGAATCGAGGAAAGGGTTTGACTCTGTTTAACAGTCTGCGATCCAGAAATCCGAGCAAGGAATTCAGTAACTCGGGAGAAGGTGTTAGGCATTCCCGGATTCCGTGGTTCTAACAAGGTTGCTCAACTGTTGTATTTAATTATATCTGATTTCCAAAAACATGTTCTACCCTATGTGCCTTTTTGTTAATAACCCTATTTTATTATATATATATATATATATATATATTTATTTATTTATTTATTTATTTTTTTACAATAATTGCAAAGTTGTGAAAATATATCTTGAACCACGCTGCACCAGTACGCCCGTGGCTTTTGACACATTTCGACTTCGTTGAGATTTAGATTTGGGTCACATAAATGTGCACCCGTATTTAGGAAGATAATATTATTAAAATACGTGCCTAAAGCAACTACGCGTTTGCACTTTGCGAGGGCCATGAAATTCGCTAAATGGCACGCCTCGAATTCTAAGGATCAAAACGAGATTAATTAAATGAGGGCCATGCAATTTGTCACTTTGTTCGGCATGGCACACCTCGAATTCTAATTTTAAAAGCCCAACTAATTAGTTAAGGAGGCTTAAACTCACAAACTAAATTATTGCACATCCATTTCAGCTTATGATTTTTTTTTAAAGAAAAACCAAATGGCCAAAGTGATGTAACTAATGAACAAAGGTTCCAAGGAAAAAATGCATCCTTGCTTCTTACGTTAGCTGTAGAACAAAGACCAGACATTACGAATAGATCACTAATGTGCATATAATAATTTAATTACAAATATTTACCATTTTATATTCATCGTTTTAGATAACAATCCTTTTTAACTTATTTCCTCATTATCAATTGCAGCAACAACAATACTGATGGACGAGGCATCCAAACCAACTAGTGCAGGTGGACTAACTTCTTTTGAATTAGGCCTCTCACTTTTAACAAAAGCCGAATTATCAATAGATTCACCTCGCTACTAACTAATATTTCAAGAAATCGCAACTTTAACAACCTTAGGCTTAAACGTTGGAAGAAGCTTCTCAACTATCATAATCAATACCATCACAATCAATGTATTCCATGCCAGCACCAATATCAATTCAAACTTACAATGTGAATTTGAATACTACTCCCTCTGTTTAGAAAGAGTGATGGGATCGACCTACACAAAATCAAACCAGCTAGTTTTCCACCTCAATAACAACATTAGTTCATTTATTTATTTAACACACATGAACAAGTGATTTCAACATCACATATATATCACC
Source organism: Nicotiana glauca (assembly GCA_026770625.1). Classification (NCBI taxonomy): domain Eukaryota; kingdom Viridiplantae; phylum Streptophyta; class Magnoliopsida; order Solanales; family Solanaceae; genus Nicotiana; species Nicotiana glauca. Next base: position 5,710 of record MU740600.1, read on the forward strand.
ATGAGAATATATGAAGAACAAGGGTAGAGATGAGGTTAACCTTCTTGTGACTAACGTTGAACGTATTGGAACCATGACCGAACCTCGAATTCGCGACTAAACACAGACCTCACAGAACCTCGTCGCAGCAGTGATAGAGAAAACAGATAGGCGATGGAGAAAGTAGAACGGTAGCCTTCACCGGAGCTTGGAACCAAACAGATCGGCGTTCAAGCTTCACTGTTTGACAGCCAGACTCCAATGAGAAATGTCGATTTCTCCAACCAGTGGAGCTCCATTTAGTTGTGAGTGTGGTTGCTGGCCGGAGTTCAAGTCACGGAGGGGATATAGTGCAATTTCGCTGGTTTTGGAATGGAGATGGAGAGGATCGTTGGGGTGGGGTGGGTCCTTTGTAAAGCTGCGCCTCTAATTTTTTCTTTCTGAATTTTCCAGGCGTTAGTCTTCTTTTGGTCTATATCTTTTTCTTTGTGTATTTTATTTTTGTGTGTCAATTTCCGTTCCCCCCAGCTCTCCAGCGTTATTTTCCCCACTTTTTCAATGTGTGTCCTTGTATTGTGTATTGTGTATGTATTTATAGTGATGAGGTGGGGAGTAGTTTTGGGAGAAAATATTTTGGGGAAGGTTTTGGGGGGAAAATATTTTAGGCTTTTCAAATGTTTGGCCAATTTGAATTTAAGACCAAGCCTTTTCACTTCCCTCTTCTTTTTGTTGTTCTTTTCTTTCTTTAATTAATTAAAAACCTAAACTAAATTCCTAAATTAATTCAAATTGTAAAATTAAGCTAATTATCTAACTATGTAAAAAAGATAATTTTTTTGTGATTTTTGATTAATATCACAATTAACTCAATGTAATTAATTCCTAAATATAAATTGAACCCAAGGTGGCATGAAATTAAAACATGACACTTTTATTATTTTTTCTATGATTTTAAAAATGTTAAAAATGTTTGAAATGCAACTAAATAAATAAAAACACCCAAAAATCAATAAAAATTATCTTGGTCAATAAAAATCACGTGCTTACAGCTGCCCCTCTTTGCTTGAAAACATGAAGCGTTTTCGGGCAAAGATAAAGTGAGCACTGTGAGGGATTTTTGCCCATTTGAAACTCCATGAGAAGCATCTGAAAGATTGGACCGCACCCTGCTTCAGAGGTTGCCTACATATCCTGGGCTAAACAGGAATCAGGTCAGTGTAGTTCGGGAGTGATGGAGCACCGAGGTTGAGAGTCGAGGTTCCGTTCGAGGCTCCAGTCCCCTGTCCCGTTATTACATCAAAATTGAAAAAGACTAACTAAGCCTATCAGCTACGAGTTACAAGATTCCTATCTATGAGTCTTCTGAAGCTTGATCTTGAGTCTTGGTTGACGCTTCATGTGGACCCTGATCTGAATCTTGATGCTTGTTAGACCCAGGAGTTGGTTCAATCTTCTTCAGCTTTTGGATCAAGACCGGACATGTAGTGCTCATGACTTCAACCACGACGTGAGCAATTCATATCTTTTCCTGCTTCTGAATTTTGGAGCTCACTTTTTGTTCTTTTTGTTCTTTTCTTTATTTTAGATTGAGACTCATTCTTTCTGCCATCTCGAATTGTGTGCCTCGAGGTCAAACCTGCTCGGCACCTTGAACCATTTTCCCTTGAAACTTGAACTATCTTCGTTCAAAACTGTTTTCTCTTGAAACTTGAATTGTCTTCCGTCGACACTGCTTTCCCTTGAAACTTGAGTTGTCTTCCCTTGCTCTCCAGTTGCCGTTTTAAATTGCAAAATGAGATGTTTTCCCTTCTTCAACTGCTGAACTTGAATGTATTGAACTTGAATGTATTCCTCTGTTATCTAGGCGGGCTCCTGATTGCTGGACTTAAAATTGAATGTATTCCTCTGTTATCTAGGCGGGCTCCTGACTTCATAAAAATAGACAAAACAAAGAAAACTTTCTTCACCAGTTTGGAAATTGGGTACATGTTACTGGATATTAATAAAAATTTGACTAAAACTTGACTTGAAATACCTCTGTTATACAGGCGGGCTCTTGACTTCCGATCTAGAAGAACCAGGTTCTTCTAGTGCAAAAATTAGGTACCACACAAATCACCCCCTCTCTTGTGTGGTATTGACGTGTAGATCATCAAAGATAAAAATACTACACAATGCAAAAACTAATTTTAATTAATTAAACTAAAAGATATTAAATCATGAAACTAATTTTTTTTTTGTATTTTCAAGATTATATAAAGATAAATAAGGTACTATTTTTTTTTAATTTTATGAAAGGCACATAAACTAAAAGTAACTAGATAAAATATTTTTGTAATTTTTATTTCGTTATAAAATAATATAAAATAAAATAGTTGAAATAGCGATATTAGCCATAAACTAAATATTTTACTCTAAAATGTATAAAATCTTGGGGAGGGTAAAAAAAATTACATGTCTACAGCTACCCCTCTTTGACTGGAAACCCGAAGAGTTTTTAGTCAAAGAATGACGAGACCGGTTTTTTGACCCGACCCTTATTTAGAGAGCTCAAAAACTAAAGAAAGGAGAATGTGATTGAGCCGTGGTATCTGAGCTGCCTACATATCCTTGGCTATAAGGAATCAGGCCACGTGTAGTTCAGAAGTAGGAATAATGATGTAGTATACTGAGATGGAGAGCCGATTGAGGTGCCGTTCCATCGAGGTTCCGGTCCGCGGTCCTGTTATTACATCAAAGTGAAAAGACTAACTAAGCCTATCAGCTATGAGTTACAAGATTCCTATCTATAAGTCTTCTGAAGGTTGATCTTGAGTCTTGAATGGTTGTTCAAGGAGACTTTTGATTTGAACCTTGATGCTTGCTAGCTGCAGGTGCTAGTTCATTCTTCCACGGCTTCTTCAGATCAAGACCAGACACGCAGTGCTCGTGACTTCAGCCATGTCTTGAGTAGCTCACATCTTTCATCTGCTTCTACATTTGGATTCACTTACCCTTTTTTTCCTTTTCTTTCTTTTTTCTTGGATTGAGAATTCTTCTTTGATCATCTCAAATCCCCGTGCCTCGAGATAAAAACCTTATTTTTCAAGCAACTCGTGCTACCTCTGATTTGAAATTTGAAATAAATTCCCTTATTTTCAAGATGGGCGCCTGATGCTTAAACTTTGAGATGAATTCCCCTGTTTTCCAGGTGGGCTCCTACAACTTAAACTTTGAGATAAATTCCCTTGTTTTCTAGGTGGGCGCCTGCAACTTAACCTTTTAGATGAATTCCCTTTTTTTCCAAGTGAGCGCCTGCAACTTAAACTTGAAATGAATTCCCTTGTTTTCCAAGTGGATGCCTAATGCTTCAACTTTGAGATGAATTCCCTTGTTTTTCAGGTGGTCACCTGATGCTTCAACTTGAAATAAATTCCATTGTTTTCCAGGTGGGTGCCTGATGCTTCAACTTGAAATGTATTCCATTGTTTTCCAGGTGGGCGCCTGATGCTTAAACTAGAAATGAATTCTCTTATTTTCTAGGTGGGCACCTAATGCCAAAACTTGAACTGTATTCCCTTGTTTTCCACGTGGGTGCCTGATGCAAAAACATGAACTATATTCCCATGTTTTCTAGGTGGGCGCCTGATGCCAAAACTTGAAATGTATTCCCTTGTTTTTCAGGTGGGCGCCTGATGCCAAAACTTGAAATGTATTCCCTTATTCTCCAGGTGGGCGACTGCCATTACAATAAAATAGACAAAACAAAAGTACTTTTCTGCCCTAGTTTGTTACTGGGAACATCGGTGAGTGTTAATCGAATCATGTTATCCAAAAGAGCTCTTTTAAAAGCTAAATCCCATTATCCAGAAGGGCCCTGAAAATTTAAAATTAAATCTCATCTTAAGAGTGAAAACTTCAAAGCTACATTCTATTTCCTAAAGGTAAAAATTACGCTAAATATTATTATCTATGAAGGTCTTAAAAAAAACTTAAAACTAAATCCCATTATCTAGGAGGGTCCTGAGAACTTTAAATTAAGTCCTATTATCCAGGAGGGTCCTGAAAACTTGAAATTAAATCCCATTTTTCAGGAGGGTCCTGAGAACCTGACCTTAAATCCCGTTATCCAGGAGGGCCCTGAAAACTCTAAATCCCATTATCCATGAGCATCCTGAAAAGCCGAGAATGAGCTTACCTGAGCCATGCTCTCTTCCTGGAGGATCTCTGCAGAATGAACAAAAATCCTTGCCCCTGAACCATGCTATCCTCATGGAGGGTTCCCACAGATCGAACAAATTTTCTTTCCCTTCTCAAACAACATTTGTGCTGACAAAATTTGGGCATGACACTTGAAAAATTCAAGCTTCCAAGCTTTGATTTGGACATGGTCTTCGTCCCTGTTTCAAAAAAAGAAAACTTGTGAGTTTAAACATGGTGGTTGGTTTGTGGCCTTGACTTTGAGGGTGATTGCTCTTTCACTTCCCATGATAACTTTGATTTCAACTTGAAAGACCTTTCTTGTTTATTGACTAACCTCTTTCTCTGCCACCCTTATCACAGAAAATACCTCTGATCTATTCAAACCCAAGCCCTCTATCAGTTGCATTGTGCTCATGAATTGACATATACTGAACCTTTGTATTTCATATAAATCCCAAAGCATGTCAATTGTCACCCACTTAGTGCGCATATTGTTTTTTATCGACTTATTCCACTTTGATGTGCTAGCCAGACTCCGTTTTATGCAATTGGAAAGCTGGTAGCAAATTTTAATGTCATTTCTCGCTTGTTCTGGCCCAATAGACTCAAGAAGAGGAAGTAAACAAAACAAAAGGAATAGAGTAAGGGACAATGGAAAGAGATGATACCTAACAAGAAAATTAAAATGTAAAAACTTATCAGATGTGGATACCAACTCTAATGACCATAACATGAACCTTTGGATTAAGTGGCCTAATCTGTCAAGCAAGTCTAATGCAACTCTTGATGTACCTCTTCACCGTGAAACTGGGCTTCAATGCTCCGATTATCTTGTCTGATTCACGGTCATTATTCGACTTGTAGTTCCCGAAGGGTTTTCACTATCTAACCTCTCTCATTTTGTTATTTCTCTCAACCCACCGTCGCCTTATGGTGCATGTGAAAGTTTTCACTGATAATACTCTCTCATTTTTTTTTCTGATTCTGTAGATGACAAGGCATTAACCATGATAGAAATATCATATGCTCCTGGCATGCCTGACTCGACACTCTCAAAGATTATCTGGGAGGTCTTTTCTGGACTGTAATATGGCTTTTCGATAACGTTATAAAGAAATGATATCATAAAGGCTCAAAATAACTAAGACAACGGGGTTAATTTATTTATAACTTTTAAAATCTATTGTAAAAATTTTGCCCCAATTTCTAAAACAATGGAATTTGATTCTCTTTTTTCTGTTTTCTTTTTGAAATGGAATTTCTAAGAAAGACTGCCCTAATCTCGACTTTGTGAGATTATGAAATAATTGATTTACTGCGACCGAACCGTAAGGCTGCCTACTTATCTTGTAGTGACAAGAATCAGGTCGAACATAGTTCACAAGGATGCTTTTTTTTTTCGTTGCTATTCTTCTTCTTTCTTTTTCTTTTTCCTTTTTTTCTTTTTCCATTTTCTCTTTTGATTTTTTTTTCTTTTTGACTTTTCTTTCAGAATGAACTTTCTAAAACAACCATATGGGGACATGAATTTTTTTTTCTTTTCTTTTTATGACTCTAACTTGATTCCAAATGAGGGGAAGTCAAGAAGATTAGCACAGTCTCAAAAGGGGTGCCGAATGGTAAAAACTATTTGGGTAGCTGAAAGAGGGCCTCCTATTCTCTGAAAATGCCAAGTACAACACATACAACTTGAGAATGAAAAAGGAAAATTATGCACAATATTTCTTTTGCAGCTTCGGCATTGGTATCACTGATATGCCTTCTATTTTTTTACTGCCTTGTCAAGTACAGAACTCTCTTTGGGTGATTTCTTCTTCACAATGGATACCCTTAGTCTGTTCGAAACAAAGTCTCTTGACTTTATCTTGTAAATTGAGGTGTACTTGAACTCAAAACTGCCCGCTTCAAATTATTTGGGATACACTCTCCTTTAATGAATTCTTGTCATCTTATTAACTTTCCAAATTATCTGCCCCAGTTTCACACAGTTTGGGCTTCAAATAATCTCAAAATGTCAAAATCTGTACTTATTTCTCTCAAATGTCCCTATCATCTTCAAAATTGTTTCATGATTAAACTAGCTTTTAAGACTAGGCTAAGAATTATACGTACATGCCATGTCACTAGAGTCAGCAGGAAAAGAACATAAAAGGAAAAGATAACTAAACAAAAATGACTAGAAACAACAGAAGACAGAAAATTGCATTAGACAGACGGTGAAAGGGTTTGACCAACAAAACAAACAGAACGCACTGGGGTTACGACCCTGGAAAAACCTAAATAACACTAAAAGGGTACTATAACTAAATGAACTAGGAAAAATAAAAGGATAGAAGGGTTTGAGTCACAAGGCAATATCTAGATTACAACTCTGAAACAACCCAGACAACAGAAATGATAACAAAATAAACCACCAGGACTCCTCCCCGGTAACTAAAAAGGGAGCGTCTTTCCAATTACCAAGATCGGCATCTTAGCCATTGAGTTCCACATCAGTATTACCAATACCATTACCAAATTCAATCACATTGACCTCAGCAAATAGCTTTTGGGTCGCTTTTTGCTAACTTGTTCTTAATATCAACTTATGGAACTGAGACTGATAGCGTTGAAAACTTTGCGACAAGTGGCCCTCCAAGAAGCTCAGAAGAGTTCTCATATTCATTTTCAACACAAATCATGCCCACCATATGCATCTCATTATGATCATGCAATGGACTTTGGTTAGTATCCGTCACATCTGGATTTTGCACGGTAATGTCACCTGCATCAATAAGTTTTTGGTTTGCTCTTTTCAGATTCCAACACTTTTCTATATTGTGCCCCCGGGCATTAGAGAAGTATGCACACCTTTGAGAAAAAAATTCTTTGGAATGTGGGTCAGCCTTTTTATCTGAACCGACTTCAACATGTCCAATTGTCTCAACGTTTGGAACAAACTAGCATATGACTCTCCAACATAAGTGAAAGACTTTTCTCTTTGCAGCTGCCTTTTAATTTTATACTCCAGCCTCTGTTGGAACCTCTTATGGGTAGGTGGTTGACATACTTGAGGAGGCGGTTAAGTGATGACGTCCAAATCCACTACTAAAAAGTAAATGGACACGATCACATGCAATATAATTTACCCAACTATGAGTCGGGGTCGAATCCCACAGAGAACAATATGTAGGCGATTAGGAATGTAAGAGAATTATCACTTATTGCGTAATGCCAAACACTAAGAATTTGGGTTAAAAAGTATTTATACCTAAATGCGGAAATGTAAACTAACCTAGAAAGCAAGTAAAATAATCAATGTCTACAAGGATGAATACATCGAGAATTACACTCAAGTAGTGATCCAATGTATTTCATGATTTTACAAATATGAGCGAGTTTATGTTAATTAGCCACGGATAATAATTCTTAATTAGCTTCTTTCAAGACTAACAAGACTTCCTAATTGAATTATCCCTAAAACAATTAGGAGATTAAGCACACCCGAAATGGCTACAGGTAGTTCAGTCCTATCCCTAGGTAGAATCTATAAAATAAGGGTTAAAACCTCAACTTCTTGTTAATTAATCTTTTACAAACCCAAATTATCTTTTCCAAAATTAATTCGGATTTAATCAGCGAGTCCTAGGGTTAGCTAATCCCTTTGAAAACATTAAAGAACAAGAATAATTAAAGAAACAATAACTCACTTCATAAAAGGATAAAAATCATTCAATACATAAGCACAACAAGGTATTTAATCCACACTTTAACTAGAATATTTTCATAAACAAGATTCAAGTGCTGGAAATAAATATTACACACTTAAATATTCAATACAAAGCAAGGAAATAAAGAAATAAACATAAATGAGTAAGATATCCTTAACCATAAACTTGAAATCTTCAAAACCCAAGTGTGTGTGCAAACCCTAGCTTGCACCTTGTTCTCTCTAAGATATGGAACTGAAAATATGCAAAAGATTTTGCTAGGTAGAGTATTTGTGGGTTTGGAAATGAGAACATATGAAATGCCTGAATTTCCCAGGTCTGATGCCCGTCTTTCGCACCTGCGGAAGAATCCTCGCGGGCGCGGCTCCGCAGATGCGGAGATCCCACCGTAGAAGACAAATGCCTATTAAAAATTTGTCACCATAGATGCAGTTCATAAGACACAGATGCACAACCTTAGAAGTAGAAATTTACTCACAGAAGCAGTTTCGCAGATGCATTCCCATTCCCGCAGATGCAGGGTCGCGGAAATTTACTCACAGAATTTTTACCCTTTTTTTGCTCAATTCCACTTAAATTCAATTCAAATCACTTCATAGCATCATTTACCTAAAAATCTAACAATACACACGATAAACGACCTCATATTATAGTTAAAAGACATAAAAGCTAAAGAAAAGAGACTAGAATGAGTGGTAAAATCACCGCTCATCAGTAAGATATTTGTGGAGGTGGTGTAGGCCATTGTGGCTCTCGGGGTTTGGAGCATATGACAGTGCATTGTGGATAGAGTACTAGTAAAGTGAGGTATGACCTTGATGATTTTGTGGAGAAAAGTAGCACTGGGAAGGATTATCTGGAATACGAGGATATTCATGGGGTCGGTATTAAGGCTGAAAGAGTTTAGCAGGAATGCCTACTGGATCCTGTCATTGGCGGGACTCAGCAACATATTTTTTATCAATCAGAGAACTGACCAGAGCAACTTGTTTGTTCCATCTGAGCCAAAACTCCCTAAAACTTCCCTCGGATTTCTTTTCCATCGGATATAGGGAAGAATGGTCTGGGATAATGTCTACATTGTACTGATAGTGCCGAAAAAAATCTTGAGCCATGTCACCCCATGAATGCTACTTATTGACATCTTGACAAGTAAACCACTCCAAGGCTTCCCACTCAAACTCTCACTGAAATGTCCCATCAACAATTCAACTTTCCCGCAAATATTTCTCATTTCACTACAATAACACCTTAGATGGGCTCCTGGATCCCCACGTCCATCATACGAATCAAACTTTGGCATCTTAAAATCAGCAAGCAACTGGACGTCGAGAAACAAGCACAAGTCTTTGTAAGACACGTTTATCTGGCTCCCTACCCTTGCATATTTCTTAAAGACTGCTCTAAGATTTTCACTTTCCTGGATATCTCATCTTGCTCCACTGTCTTAGTAGGCTTTTCAGTTTCACCGAGAGGCTTAAAATGAGGAGCGTGAGAGTATGGATTCGAGACCTTGAGAGTTGGTTCTGGAGCACAGTGTTGGGCTTGGGGATTTTGAACAAAGTCTAGAAAATTGAGGAAAGGTAGCTGGTGGATGAGCTACGAAAACATGAGTGGTCAAAAGAGCGGGATATGAGTTGGTTTTGGCAGGTCGAGTTTGAAAAGTTTGCGGAGAGATATCAGCAGCAGTGGAAATCTGGATTTGTGACAATTGCGGAATGATGACAAGGCTTTCAGGGTAGTTAGTGGGAAATAATAGTGGAGGGCGCCTACTAATCCAGGCTTGGTATATTTCGACTATCTCTCCTTTCAACCTTAAGACCTCTTCTTTCAACTCAGATTCTTACTGAACAATCTCTTTAGATGGATCATTAACATCCGTGTCCAAGTCTTTCTAGGCATGGCTATCTTACTCTTTGACCTTGTGTTGTATGGACGAGTTACTTAAGCACCACAAACCAACTACTCTTCTGCTCAATGAAGATAACAAAAGGAACAAAATGGGGTTATCCTGTTAGAGTTAGGGAATTTAACATAAGATAATCTCATATTATGTGAAATGCACCTAGTCACAGTTATTGGTTCTAGAATGACTTTAAGGGTCATAAGGTCACTTGGCATCATCTCAATTTTGTTCATTTCAATCTTCTCTTTTCTTTCTTTTCTAGCACTTCTTGGCTTGCTCATTTTCCTTCTTTTTTTCCCTTCTAATTATCACTCTTTTATTTCCTCTCATTTCTCACATCCCATTATTTCATCTTTTTTTTTTTCTGTTTCCTTTTTTTTCTTTTTCTTTTAACTTAAAAAAATTATCCGATCAAACCCTATGTAGGTTGCCTACGTATCATGACACTGCATGAATTAGATCTTTGCATAGTTTGGAAAAGTAATGGATAAATTAAACAAAAAAATAAAAACCTTTTTGGATTATTCATTACAAATTTTTTCATTTTTAAATGCAAAACAAGAAATATGATATCGAGAAACTCGACTGAACTATACTACGACAAACTCTGACACCGTCATTACTACTGGACATGACTATAAAGTACAAGACGACATAAAAGAAACAGACTCAAAACATAAAAAAATCTCTTTAAGCAACTCCTGGATGAAACAGTCTTGACCAGATGGTCCTAGGGTGTCTGTCATGCTCAAACTCCGGTAAATATATCCATACATATAGAAAAAAATAAAGCCAAATAGAGCTAAAGACTTAGAACAATGTGTGAGACAATAACACTCCCTATTGGACACATGCAAGACATGATTGATGCTATTTTTGAAAAATGACTTATGTGGCCAAAAGGAGGATAGAAATGCAAAGTCAGCCAAAGTGACCTTTAAGACACGGAAAAATTACTTGTAGAAATGGCCTACAAGTAATGGCCTATGTGGCCAAAAAATGGCTAAGCATGAAAATGGACCTTAAACTAAGAGTACATATTGTTGTGGACTTAGGACTCTAATACATGGGTTATGTGAACCACCTTTGCGAAAATAGCCCTCTTTTGCAAGACGACCTATGTGGCCAAAAGCGGCTAGACACGCAAATTTGACAAGGACGGACCTTAAAGTAAAGAGACACCTAATTGTGGATTGAAGAATCTCCAGACACAATTAAACAAATCACTTTATGAAAATAGCCATATTTTGCAAAATGACCAATATGGCCAAAAGTGGCTAGATATGCAAGAATTGGCCACGACCCTCGAAGAAAAGAACTTAAGACTCACTAAGATGGACCATACCCTATGTGGGTTGCCTACATATTACGCCCCGAAAGACGAGAATCGGGTATACGTAGTTCGGGAAGATTGGATACAAGCGAGAATTAAAAAAAACTAATTTATAGAAAAACAAATATATTTGTCTTTTTTTTTTGAAAAATGATGAAGCATGTAAACTCTTTTTGGATTTTTTTCTTTTATTTTTTCTTTGGAAAATAATGGAAAAGTGCAAAATATTTTTGGATTTTTCATTTTTTGTCTTTTCTTAAAAAAATGTGAAAGAAAAACATAACTGGTCCCTACTTGCTTTATTTTTTTACACTTCACCCTCTTTTCTTTCTCATTTATCAACAAGCCGCATTGGTCCACCCAATGATCCCTTTTACCCTTGAAGATTACAACATGTAACACATAGGATGCATGAGGATGATCTTTTATTTTTTGGGTACACCTGTCCTAGACGGACCCAACCCTTGTGTTGAGTACTCAAAGTCAAATTCACATGATAAAAACAAGAGTTCCTACTAGAAATTTGACCTGAGGCTATGTTATTCTAGGTTTAAACCCTGGGTGTACTGTTCTAGAACTGGCTTACCCGAGCGGACAACTCGAGCCAGGGGGGCTATGTACCGATAGCCAAACGATCATCCGGCTTTGCAACTTGTTTGAACCTCGTTCCAAATTGGGATATAACACTAACGGAAAAGAAGTCACACCAGCATGCACTTCCCAGGAGATTAGAAGAGAAGGTTTTCGCAACAGTTTATATACAATTCAAATAATATCAAAGCGGTAAAAGGCGGCATTTATCACATTATGCCCAAACATGTAATAAAAATCAAAAAATATATAAGCCAAATATATCAATTATTCTAAGCTCGAATACTTGAACCCTGAACCAGAAGTTTTAGCTTCTTGTCCCCAGCAGAGTCGACAGAGCTATCACACCTCCTTTTTCTACCTCGGAAAGGGGTATAGGGGGAGTTTTTCCAATTAAAGTGACAGTAACCGAAACGGAATTAGTTATTCAAATTTAGAGTCGCCACTTGGGATAATTTATGGTGTCCCTAGTCACCGATTTAGAATCCCGAGTCGAGGAAGTTTGACTCTGTTTAACAGTCTGCGAAACACAGAAATTCGGGTAAGGAATTTTTTTAACCCGAGAGAAGGTGTTAGGCAATTCCGGGTTCCGTGGTTTTAGCACGGCCTCTCAACTATTATTATTATTATTATTATTATCCTATTTATCTAAATTTAAAATATATTTTATACCTATTGTGCATTTGTACACCTTTTTGTTTGGTACACATTGCGAATCCTGTCATGGATACCGTATCCACGATCTACAACATATTTAATTTATTAGAATTATTAGGTATTATAGCCGAGTCACATAAATATACCCCCGGATTTGAAAATTATGTGCTATAACTACGTCACGATAACTAAACTCGTAGCTATGATAATTTTATTATAAACGCGCCTAAAACAAACTACGAATGTTCAAAGTGTTTTCTATACTAGTTATGAACTTTCCAAGTCTTTTCCACACTCACTTTAGTATTAGTGTGAGGGCCATAGATTATGGGATTTAGTTTGTAAATGGCACACCTCAATTTCTTTCAAAGGAAAAACATTCAACTAAACAAACTATGGCTATTCATATTTAAAACTAATTTGAAATTAGGTATCACAACTATACCACGGGAGCCGTACCCGTAGTTGTGATAATTTAGTTACATGCCTAAAGTTTTCTAACCCACAAAATGCCAATAATTGGACTAAGCTTGTGCAAAAAGTACTGTTGTTCAGAGCTTCTTGTAGAATATTAGAGAAAGAGTAGCAGGAAGAGAATGTGAATCTCGAGGAAGATTGTCTTCAAATTTATGTCTCAAACAAGATTATTATAGTACATCAACTGTAGAAAACTACATTTTGCCGTATCTTCCACACCTCACATGATAAATTACTGCAATCCTTGAGGAAAAATACACTTGTTCACTAAATGTGAAGCCAGTACCATGGATTTGACACACTGCATGATTGACATTTATTCACTCTATACATATCAAATAGAAACTCATATTCATCGATAAAAAAATTCCAATGTAGACTTATCACATTAACTACACCAAACACAGATTCAAACAATTCCCATTTCTTCAAGTTTCAAGCGATTTCGCCGGAAAAATTCAACACACACACAACTGGACACAGAATGCAACCCGAATTAAGAAAAAGATAAATAGTATTTCGGACGTCTCTTTATACCCAGCTCAAACATGAATCGATTTGTTCCGAACATAATTAAGTCAAGGCAAGAAGAATGAAAATGAACCTGTTTAGTCAAAATTTTCTTTAATATTGGTGGAGGAATTGTCGAATAAAAAGTTTTGACTCCAAATCCAATTGAAAACAATGGCGAAAACCCAGCAGAAACCGCGAACCTTAAGCAGCGGATGGAATTGAATTCATAATCTGACGCCGAACCTCAAACAAAAACTTGAATCGGCATCGGAACAAACCCAATCAAACCCCATCAATTTCATGGTTTCTTTTGAAAAAGCAGAAATTAAAAAAAAATTGCAGAGGACAGTGGTCTGTTGATTTGCATGGCATCTCCGGCCAGACCTGGGCTATTTCAACAAATATCAAACCACAAAACAATAAATTATAAAGGAGATAAAGAAAAGGGAGTGGAGACGAGGGGGGCTGCTATGGTGGTGGAGGAGCTCGGCGACAGTGAGGCGCGACTGGTTTCTCTGGTGGGATTGGTTTGTTTTCTGGCGAGCTCGCCAGGAAGCGTCGAGGTGGTCGCTGGTCAGGGGTATCTGAACGGTTTTGTTGAGGATGAATGAGAGAGTGCTGAAGGTTAGAAGCTTTTTGGCATTAAGTTTTTTGGTCGTTCATGGAGCTTGGGATTTTCGGGGTTGAAGATGGTTGCTTCTCCGTTTGTATATAATGGCTCTAGGTTTTTTCTTAGGGGTCTTTTAGGAAGAAGAAGATGCTTCGCTTAAAAAAAAAATGAACAAACGGCTGATTTCAAATCCTCTCTAGGTTAGTTCTTAGGCCTTTTTTTAGGTTCTATCTATCATCAGAAATGATTGGCTCTTAATGTCTAGGTCTTTTTGTGTTCTCTCTTTTTAATTTAGTTTTTTTAAGAAGATGAATCTAGAAGGGTCCCTAGAATTAGCTTAATGAGTATTGGATATTGGACATGCATTTATGGGCTAAGTTCGAATTGGGTCCTAAATTTGAGATCTAAGACTCTTGAAATTTTGGTCCAAAACCTTGGTTAACTCTCTTTAATATAAGATAAAAAATAATACATAATGCAAAAACTAATTCTAATTAATTAAACTTAACTATATTAAATTATGAATTTTTTTTACATTTTCAAGATTATATAAAGATAAAAATAAGATACTATTTTTGTACTATTTTTTTAAATTTTATGAAAGGTACATAAACTAAAAGTAACTAGATAAAATATTTTTGTAATTTTTATTTTTGTAATAAAATAAAATAAAATAGTTAAAATAGCAATATTAGCCCAAAACTAAATATTTTATGCTAAATGTATAAAATCTCGGGGAGGGTCAAAAATCACATGTCTACACACGAAGTTTACATCACAGTTCTGGAGAGTAGTACAACGAGAGTTGGGCACCCAGGTAGAGTTGAGTACATCATTTCACCCTCAGACGGACATACAGTTTGAGCGCACTATTCAGATATTGGAGGACATGCTACACGCTTGTGTCATTGATTTTGGGGGTTCTTAGGATCAGTTTCGTCCACTCGCGGACATTTCCAACAACAACAACTATCAGTCGAGCATTCAGATGGCTCTTTATGAGGCTTTGTATAGGAGATGGTGTAGATCTTCGGTGGATTGGTTTGAGCCGGGTGAGGATAGGCTATTGGGTGCTTATTTGGTTGAGGATGCATTGGACAAGTTTAAGGTGATTCAGGAGCGACTTCTTACAATGCAGTCTAGATAGAAGAGCTTTGTCGATGAAGGTTCGTGATGTGTCTTACATGGTTGGGAGAAGATTCTGCTAAAGGTTTCACCCATGAAGGGTTTTATGTGATTCGGGAAGAAAGGTAAGTTGAGACCTCGGTTTATTGGTCCGTTTGAGGTACTTCAGTGGATTGGGGAAGTGGTTCACAAACATGCCTTGCCACCTAGCTTGTCGAGTGTGCATCTGGTAGTTCATGTTTCTAAAATTCGAAAGTACGTCAGCGATCCGTCTCCTATTTTGGATTTCAGCACGGTTCAGTTGGATGATGATTTGACTTATGATATGGAGTCGGTAGCCATTTTGGATTGGCATTCGAAAGTTGAGGTCAAAGGATATAGCTTCAGTGAAGGTACAATGGAGAGATTAGCCCATTGAGAAGGCTACTTGGTCTATCGAGCGGGAGATGCAAAGTAGATATCCACACCTATTTGATGCTCTAGTTATGCTTCTTGACTCGTTCGAGGACAAACATTTGTTTAATAAGGGGAGGATGTAACAACCCGATTGGTCATTTTGAGAGTTGTAGCCCTTTTCCCTTATTTATTTCTCATTTTGTGCTTTACTGTTGTTTTATGACATACCGGATTAGTTGGTTCGGGTCCGGAGTGATTTAAGAGTTTATTGAGACACTTAATCTCATAATTGAAAGCTTAAGTTAGAAAAGTTAACTAGATGTTGACTTATGTGTAAACGACCTTAGATTAGAATTTTGATGGTTTCGTTAGCTCTGTCGGGTGATTCCAGACTGAGGAGCATGTCTAGATTGTGATTTATAGGCCCGTAGTAAAATTAGGCTTGAAATGGCGAAAGTTGAAAATTTGGAAAGTTTGATCGGGAGTGGACTTTTTGATATCGGGGTCGGATTGGACTATTGGAAGTTGGAGTAGATTCGTGGTGTCATTTGTAACTTGTGTGCAAAATTTGTGGTCAATCGGACGTGATTTGATAGGTTTTGGCGTCATTTGTAGAATTTAGAAAGTTCAAAGTTCATTAGGCTTGAATTGGGTTACGATTCGTGTTTTTGATGTTGTTTGATGTGGTTTGAAGGCTCGACTAAGTTTGTATCATATTTTAAGATGTGTTGGTATGTTTTAGCACATGCACACATGCATAGAGATGAATTTTTCTCATGTTGTATGGTATCACGTCATTTTTGACTTCTCACACATGTTGATAAATATGCATAGAGATGTATTTTCCTCATGCCATTTGAAAATGAAACATAACTATTGAAAGCTTTTTGGGAAAAATTATTGTTTTCAAACTTACTCATATTTTTGGCTATTACACTAAAAAAATTGGATTTTCACAGATTTACTTGAAAATAAGACCTATTTTATGGAATTGTGAACGAGCTAAGCATTTTATCTATGAGTTACTTCTTTTATTATTGTCTGAAGTAGATGCGGAACAAGAAGGTATGATAGATGAACCAATCACAGAAAGAAGATATGAGACCATGGCGTCAAAACCAGTTGGAGTTGGCTTCCACACTTTCACCTTAGATGACGTCGAGGTCTCAAAATGGCCTCAAAGGATCCAAGACTTCTAAACTTGGAGGTGACCAAAAATTTGGTGGAACGAGAAAAGTATATCATCCTTTCAGAAATCACTTCACGGTTCTCAGAAATCCTCAGAGATTGGTGGAACTCACTTGGAATTCAAGACAAAAATATTTTTCTTACCTCCCAAGATTTTGACTTCAACATCAGGATCCTACATGAAGTTTCTGTGGAGATACTAGTCAAAGACAGGAGAAAATGCGAAGATAACTCTTCGAGATGAAGTGTGTGTCATTTGATAGAAATGACATTGACAAGCATTTTCAGAAAATGGCAAAGACATACCTTGAAATCGGCAGAGACATCAAACTGAGGCAAGCCTTTGTCTCTTCCCTTCCAAAGCTGTTGGGGAGCCGAACTATGAACATCATTGAAGAAAAGTTTTAGTCCATAACAATCCCCCAAATTGGTTATACCAGGCAAGCTATTTTTGTCGCATTGGATGACATTTGTACGAAGCGCTCTGCCCTAAAACAAATTATCCAACATAATCCAGTGCTTGACAAGGCATGCCACAAATCTGATCTAATCACCGGATCATGATGTTCTTGCCACAAATCTAGGCGAAAAAGATGATTCAAGAGGTTCAGATGACCAAGAATTGTAGACGGGAAATCAAGGTCTAAGAGACGCACATAATATTTCAGACGTAGAAGTCCAGGAAATTTTCACAAGAAAAACAGATGTTTTATTTGCCAGAAGATTGGACATTTCGCTAAGAACTGTCCCAAATCAAGAAGATCCTTCAAACTCCTTGAAGAGATTGAATATTACACTGGCATACATCTCTGAAAAGAGGAGGACCTTGAATCCATATTCTCTGTGGATGATGAACCTAGTGAAGAAAATTTATTCTCTATTGATATCTATGAAGATCAAGGCAATGATCACTATCAAATTTCAGAACAAGTGATCGAAGCCCGAGAGGAGATCAACGCTCTCGTAGTCGTTCCTCAAGTAGAACTCAAGGTCTATTCATCCAAATGGGATAAATGAACTCGAGTTATTGCTTTCATCGACACTAGAGCTGTTTTCTTACTCATAAATCCTGCTATTCCCCCTGAAGATCAATGGGTGCCACACTTTAAGGATTTTAACACTGCATCAAATGGAATCCTGACTACCAGCATCATCATAAAACATCTGGTCACAATTGAGTTCTTTCCAGGATTGAAGTACAGAACCAAGATGATAGGGTCTGATGTACCATGAAAAGATATTATTGTTGGATTCAACATTCACAAACAACTTAGAGATCAACTCCAGATTAGGGCTAATGGGATAGCTTTTAAGAAGAAGTTCAAACCTTATTCTGAGATTCCAAAGCTATTCCAAATCACCAACGACAAACTAATCAAAGAGATTGAGCATTCATGTGCTGAATCTCTTAAGGACTTTATGAAGAAAGGGAAAAGCCCGTTATGAAAAAAAAAGAGTTTTTATCAAGCTTTCAAGAAAAATGAAAACATCAATCCAACAAAAGCCAGTCATTCAGGCATGAATCTATATCATCTTCAGCTTGCAAAGAAAGAACACGAAAAACCTTTGGAATTTGATCTAATAGAGCCGTCAGATTCACAATGGGCATGAAAAGTATTTTATGTCAACAAAAGATCTTATCCGACAAGAGAAAAAACTCAGGTTAGTCATTAATTACCAGCCACTTAACCATTTGTTCAAGATGATAAATTCCCCATCCCAAATAAACTCACTCTTTTCTCCTTGTTAGCCAAGGCCAAATATTTTTCCAAGTTTGATTTAAAATCTGAATTTTGGAAATTGGGAATCCACCCTGAAGAAAGACCAAAATGAGATTTTGCATTCCCAATCATCAATTCCAATGGAAAGTCATGCTCTTTGGGTTGAAAACTGCACTCTCTTTGTTCCAAAAAGCTATGATAAAAATATTCAAGCCCATCCTCCATACTTCTTTAGTTTACATTGATGACATCCTGTTATTTAGTGCTATATTGAAGGAACATGTCAACTTGCTTTGTCAATTTGAAGCATTGTTAACACAATACGACATCATACTCTCAGCATAAAAGATGGTTCTTGCTTAAAAAGAGATTGATTTTCTCGGAATGCATTTTGTCCAAGGTGCATATAGTCTAGGACCCCATATATGTCAGGAACTACTCAAGTTTTAGGATACCAACCTCACAACAAAGCAACTACAACAGTTCTTGGGTGTCATAAATTATTAAGAGATTTCATCACAAATATCTCTACATCCATTTCTCCACTCACAGAGATGCTCAACGAAAATTCTCCATCACGGGGAAAGGAACAAGATGAAACAGTAAGGGAAATAAAGGAGATATCTAAAAATGTCAAGTCCCTCTACATCCCTTCAGATGGAAAGAAGATATTACAAACTGATGCCAGCAATGAATATTGGAATGCTGTTATATATGAATAAAAAGATGTCTAGAGGAAAATATATGGATACGCCAGTGGAAAGTTCAAATATGCCAAGCAACATTATCACACCACTTTCAAGTAAATTCTTGCAATAAATAATGGAATCAAGAAATTCAATTTCTTCCTTATTCATAAAGAATTTCTAATAGAGATGGATATGAAGGCCTTCTATGATCCAATTAAATACAAAAATTATTTCCAATCCTTAAATTCTCAGATGGGCTCAATGGTTCTCTCCATATAAGTTTCAAGTCAAGCACCTGAAAGAAAATGATAATATTCTTGCAGATATTCTATCTCAATCGGAAGAATTCTCAAAAAGATTTTCTCCAGCAAAACTGAAGTCAAAGCAAAAACTAATTAGCCACATCTTCATGTTTTCAAATATACCAGGAACAGGTTCATTAAAGCCAATAGATCATCCACCGAAGTTGTTCAACCTCATGGATCCCTTTGATCCGTCAATTATTATGGATAGAAGAACTTATTATGAGCTCCAAGTTTTCTGGCAACATGGAGGATCCATTTTAAAGCCATATGGGGTCAATCCAGATAATCCGTTCTGCCATATATTCATAGCTCAAGCCAAGGATTTTCCACAAGAACTATTATGGTTTTTCTGGTACCTATGCCATCATTATTATATTTTCATGGAATTCAAATGCAACGTCTTCAAGGATTTTGATAAAATTGAACCAGCTCTTAAAGTATTTTTACTATGGTTCAAACCTAGAAGATATTGGATAAAATATTCCTACACAGCAAAGGTATTCATGTTTCTTAGGCTAGTGAAGATTATTAATGGAAAAGTCTAGGCGCAAGCAGAGGCATCATTCTGGTGGAAATTTTCCGTATCCATTTTATCAATGGAAGAATAATATAATGAGGCACAAAGAATCCTTTTCCAGCAAAATAGGTGCATCCCAAGAGAGATATGGCCAAAAGATTGGGCAAGCTAGAATTATACCAGCAATCATCCTCACTAGTAAAGAGTTCGGGAAGCAGCAAAAGAATATCAAACCCCATATGAAGTCATTCGAGAAAAGATTACTCATGACATTTCCAGATTAAGGTTTTGGATTACATCTCTCAATTCAAAAGAGAAAGAGCACAACGAAGAAGGACCGTCAAGTTCCGGACGTTACTATACAAGGTCTTTGAAAAGATGCCTAAAGGAAAACCCCAGAATCAAGGAAGGATAATTATCTAAATTCCTGCTAATCCACCATAATCCTGCATTACCTACCAAAGAACCCTTAAAAATCATCTACCCATGCCAAGACAAATTTCCACATCTTTTCATATTATCCGGGCTCCACTTCCACTTATTTTCACATGCTTCCACATGCTTCTTCACATGAAACACCCTACTTTCACATGACGTCACATGCTCCCTCATACTTTCACAACCTACCAAAGAACCCGCAAAAATCATCTACCTATGCCAAGACAAATTTCCACATCTTTCCATACTATCCGGGCCCCACTTCTACTTGTTTTCACATGCTTCCACATGCTTCTTCACATGAAACACCCTACTTTCACATGACTTCATATGCTCCCTCATACTTTCACATGCTATACCATGTATATTTCACCCCTTTCACATGTTTTCAGGAGCTTTTTAGTTGGTTTGTCTAAAGTCCTTCACATGCCAAGAGGGACCCACTTGTAGATAAGTTTACCATGTAAGATAGGTTTATTTTAATGAAAGTTTGTCTTGTAATAACCTCCTAGCCCTATATAAAGGAGTCCATGTACTAGTTGTAGGATTATCTTGTAACCTTTGTAAATCTTTGTGATATATTACATATGAGTGCTTTCTAAATTTCCCTCTTGTTCTTTCTTTCGAATTGATTAAAATGCCGGTCTAGGTATGAAAATAGAGTAAGAATACTCTAAGAAAATTAGCTTATTGTAGCACGAAAGTTTTTTGAGTTATAAACAACTAACGTTGGTTATAGTATAAAATTTTTCTGAGTTGTATAGCTTGGCAAGCCGTCCCTTATGGGTTGTGAAGCCAGCCCTTTTGTAGGAAAACATTTGCGACTATAAGCAAATTAACTATTTGTGTAGCTTGGAAAGTCATCCCTTATGGGTTGTTGAAGACAACCCCTTTTGTAGGGAAACTTTCGTATCTATGGTTTAGTTTTCTTCCTTAGAGTCTCTTGCTCTGTTCCTTATACTGTGGTATTAGAGCCAACCCATCCTTTCGAAGGGAGAAATAGTTTATTATATATGTCTGAGTCATTTCCATCATCCTCTCCCCTTGCAAAAATGTATATGTCTCCTACTCTATATAAAACCTTGTCCAAAAAATATGATTACCTCTATGAAGTAGATATCCTACCCGACGAACAGAAAGAATCCTTCACTGAACTACCTCTCATAAACCTTTGCTCAGCCTTTGCCAAAAAATCATTTGCACCCTGGACCCGAATTCGTTCCTTAGTCCAACACAGACCAAAAAGAGTCAAAGAATATGCTGCTATCTTACAACTTGACCAGCATCTTATTCTTACCACTCGAGAGGAAAAATTTATTACCCTTCAAATCCTAGATGATTTTCCTAGACAATGGAGAAACCATGGTTTTACCTATATCCATTTTGGTGCTATCCGAATCGCTTTAACATATCATGAAGAAAAGGTCAACCTATTGTAGCTTGACTTTCTCTTCCAATACAAGATACTTGGAGTACCAACATGCAAATTTGGGTACTGCAGAAGTTACCCTGAATGCTGGGACTGTCTTCATAACTATCTTTCCAAATTTTAACATGTCCCTTTATGATCCATACTTAACCGAAGCACTAAAAATCCAAGTCCAAATCCAAGGAGCCTCTTAATCCAAAGATTCCATCCAAGCCATTCTTCATCACCAAAGGCCGTGGCGAGTCCAAAATCATGCCATGGATCTTTGCCTTCCCGGAGGAGAAAATAATTTACTCTTAAATATTGATGCTACCAAAGGAAACATCATGTGCACCCAAATACCAAGAAAAATTTCTAGAGACGAGCTTGTCAAAATTCTTCTAGATTTCTGGATCACAAATTATGAAAAGTTAACAGAATCAGAGGAATCTCTGCAATTTGGTGAACCAACTTTTACCAAAAGAAATGACAAAATAGTTTGTATAATCTTTAACCATTCCCATCTCAAAAAACCAAATAAAACCATCTTCTTTTGCCAAATGATTCAACCCAAAGATACAACGGATACATACGCTGAAACTGATAGAGAGTTCCTCTAGAATATACAAAGCATCATGGAAGAACATGACTGGTGTCAATATTTTGACAAAGAATGAAAAAGCATTTGGTGGTTCAAATGCCCCTTTACGGGACACTGCCCTTGAGATCTTGGTTGAGACTGCCAAGACTTTCTAGGAGAATATGATGAACACTATCTGCGTCACTAGGAAAGATTTGGCCTCAACAAGACCAAACTGAAATCCAAGAAAAAGGGAAAACTTTCGTATCTATGATTTAGTTTGCTTCATTGGAGTTTCTTGCTCTGTTCCTTATACTGTGGTTATTAGTGTCAGACTCTGAGCTATGTCCCAGCTCGTCACTACTGTCAATCTAAAGTTAGGTTTGTTACTTATTGAGTACTTAGGGTCGGTTGTACTCATACCATACTTCTGCACCTTTTGTGCAAATGTTTGATGCTGATGTTACTATAATCGACAGGAGCTGGGTTTGAAGATATACCTGCATTCAAGTTGTAGCTACCTCTTATTCGTGGTAGCTTTAGATTTATAAAAATCCATTATGTATATTTCAAACAACTGACAGATTTATTTCATACCAGTTTTGTAAACTCCAAATATTAGAAGCTCATAATTTGTACTACCAGTCCTTGGGAAATGTGTAAGATTCAGATATTTTTTGTTATTATTTGTCTCATTAAATTTCATTGAAATTTGTTTATTGTCAATTATGTTACCTAGAGGGTGAGGTTAGGTGCCATCACGACTAGTTGGATTTTGGATGGTGACAAGTTGATATCAAAGCTATAGGTTCATAGGTTCTACAAGTCATGAGCAAGTGTCTAGTAGAGTCCTGTGGATCTGTATGATGACATCCATATCTATCTTCGAGAGGCTACAGGGAATTTAGGATAAATTTCTCATATTTTTTTCTTTATCATACGACATTGATTCATCTTGAAGCGTAACTCTTTGAATTTTTTCCACGCATTCGTATACGTATATGAGCGCTCGGTATCAGTCATACACTGGCACTTGCGATTCCATGGATGAGGTGCGAGATGTGATTTTTGTGTGTTGATGAAGGGCCAGTCTGGAGGACTTGAGTCTGAGTTTTAACTACAGCTTGCACATGAAGATATCGATTGTGTGAGCATCTGCTTTTGGACTTATACATCCGATAATGTCCTTATGAGTGGAATTTATGGCTAGGTGAGTAGTTGGATGGCTATATAAGTATGATGTGACTGCGGGAAGTATTCAGATTATTCGAATGTGATGAGAAAAGTTTTATTGAGATATAAAAAAGACTATTAGGTGCTTGATTTTTGTCTTGATTTGACGTATAGTCTTGAGTTATGGGTGAGTTAAATGATCTTTCATGTTGCTTAATTGTGGAGTGAAGTAGATTTTCATGTCATGTTATGAGTTCAGACTTAGGAAGATTAAGTGATAGCGTAGTAGTTGTGGTTGTGGAAAGGTATAGAGAGATGTTAGTTGGAGGCAAAGTAGGTAGATCTTCTACGGGGTGTTCTGAGGTTGCGTGATTCCTTTGTTGTTTTTGTAGAGAGTTCTCCTTTTCTAGTGAATTATATATGTTGCAATTTGAGTTTCTACCATTTGTGGAAGTTGGATTGACTGTTATAAGGGTGAATGTGAGATATGTATTATATGGTTTGTGTTACATGAGCTTATGAAGGATTCAGTTGAATCTCATTGCAGTAATAGGGTATGGTTATTGTAAGTTATCAGATGTTTTATTCCATAGCCTTGAGCCAAGTGGGGGAGTCTACTATCGATGAGTTTATTTCATGATTATGTGTTGTATTGGTTTTGATTTGATGTATACTTGTGAATCAGTTATGACTTGTAGAGTTTGAGATCGAAGATGACTCGAGTAAAGGAATTTCTGGATATGAGTGGTATTACACTCTATAGGTATATGAAAATCATGGAATGATTTGAGTTTGTAATTCGTGATGAATGTAGCGTGTTTGGAGTAGGGGGTTCACTCGGTTGTGCAAAGGAGTGGGTTACTTCTTTGGGTGTCGTCGTGCTAATGGGGCACAATTTGTTTGGACAGTTTGGGGTAGTGCAATAGAGATTTGAGTAGAGTGGATGACTCTCGAGAATAGTTCTAATGGATTCATACTTTATATGTAGAAATTGAGAATTTTAGATTGGTATATGGATAGAATCTGAGATTTGCATTGGATTGTGTCAAGACTCATGGTATTTCTATATCATTATGGACTCTACATTTCAGTATTAGGGAGGTGAAGGAAATGACTTTAGATTCATAGAAGGTCTTTTTAGAGTAGGTATCTCAATTGTGGCACTTTTGGGGTGCTTAAGAGGAAATACAACAACTTATGGGCCTTAAGGCGGTGTGATTTTATTTTAAGATCTCGCAGGGGTTAAGGAGAAATGTCACCTTGAGGGTAATTCGGAAGGAACTCAGAGAATTAGGACAGTTTGATAGTAGGTTGGATCAGCAGATAATGAGTATGATAAGTTCTTGGGGTACTTATGATGTGGTGAGTCTCTATAGGTGTTTCGTAGCAACGCTCTTTGGTTTGGCGACATGCGTGGCTTGATTGAGTTAGAGGGCTTCGGTTCTAATAGCTTGGTTTTGTGCAAATCGATTCCAAAGAGTCCTCAATTATTTCTATCACGGTTCGAGGTAGATATTTCCTACCAGCGTGAGGAGCATGTTGGTATTGTGATTTTTTCCGACTGATTGGGTATGTATTCTGTTTGTGACTTAGGGTTGATTATATGATCGTCATACTTTTTATATGATATCATGATTGATACAGTGTGTTGTGTAGGGTTAAGATATCCGTGTGCAAGGTTACGAGTCAATTTTGAAGGTAAGGTTATGAATTCTTAGGCAACATAGACGGTTTCAGATGACTCGTTGAATGAAAGTAATATTTGGTATTGCTTAAGGAGTGTGCATTTTAGAAGGGCGCACTGAGTTTTGACTTAAGGATGCTTCATTGGTATTGCAGTACTCGCCTGGTTAGTTTACTGGTGATATTCAAATTTCTGCTATGCATTGCGGGAGAATTATAAAAGTATTTCTCATGGGATGATCGTGTATGAGAGATGTGTTAGACATTCGGGTGGTGGAGTTGGGATAAAAAATGGTGATTTATGTATTCTATGGATTTGGAGACTGGGAGTTCTCAAGAGCAGATTATTTCATGGTTGTGGACTGTAAAGTTATGGCCAAAGCTAGCAGAAGATAGTATGTGTTATGATTCAGTCATTGTGGAATTTCTGAGGGTTATTTACCTATTGTGGGTGGCCAGAGTTGATTTGGGATCCATTAGTAGGCCCAATAAGGATGTGTATTCCGTACCGGGTCGGATTGGTTGACTCCGTACTACCATTATGAGGCATGTGCCATTTGGTTAGTGTTGAGCTTACTCGTGTTCTGATATGTTATATGAGTTACCTTTCTATCCTATGAGGGGGTGTGATTTATTGGTTATGTGCACACATGGTGTAGTTTTATTGGGGCCTTATAGCGAAATTTGAGCGAGATATATGGGTGATGCATGATCGATTGTGCATTACTTTTGTTCTTTTAGATTGGTGTGGCATTGTGTCATTTTCTTCTCCGTGGTTAGGATTATGCACCTTGGATACTTGATGCCAAGTTGCACATAGTTATTGATGTTGAGCAGGGTGGCTTGAGGTATTTCATATGGATTAGTGTCTGGATGGGGTCACACATTGCAGCAGGGTTATGTTAAGATATGATCCTTTGTATTAGATTCGTGTGTCTCGATTCTACTAGGTATAATGGGTTCATAGAATTTTGGTTGTGGTGGTACTTTTTGAACTTGCGGGACGGTTCTCTCGTTCGAGTCATTTTCCATGATTGAGTACATTTGGATTGTTGGTTATTGGTGCACGTATTGCACAGGTTATGTCTTCAGATTGTATTGATGTGGCATGCCACTAGAGTGGTTATGTTGGATAAGATGAGGTCATTGGACATAGAATGGATACTATCATATTTGATTATAGCATGTATGGAGGATAATATCGGAAGTCGACATAGAAATTGGCTATAGTTCTTGTCGAAGGAGGGAGAGTAGTTCCATGACTTGTTGGTTTGATAAGTGGTTACGAGCTTCTGCATGTTTCTTTCATCATCGGCAATGTATGATGGTTTTATAATGAGGTTTTGTTTGATATGAGGTTTTTTAACAGTACTGAGTTATTTTTAAGCAGCTACAATCATTAGAAATTATTGCTATGAGTATTTGAGTTATGTGGTACATCATAAGATTGTGTCTTGTGTTACTGTTAAGGCTCGATGCAATTTATTCAGACTTATACAATGTATAGATGTGAGATTTGGGTCTTATAGGAAATTCTGGATGTTGGAAAATTAGATTCCAAGGTTTACGTGCTAATAGCCTATTTGGCCAAGCTTTTAAAATCAGCTTATTTTGAGAAGTGTTTTTCTCAAAAGTACTTTTAAAAAAAGTGCTTTTAGTGAGAAGCAGCTTTTTTGGATAATTAATTTGAAAAGCACTTTTGAGCAATAATTAGTGTTTGGTCAAGCTTTTGAAAATTTCTTCTAAGTGTATTTTTTCCAAAAGTGCTTCTCAGAAAAGTGATTTTGGAGAGAAGCTACTTTTTTCTGCTTCTCAAAAATTGCTTATGCTTCTCCTCAAAAGCACTTTGTTTCCTTTCCAAAAGCTTGTCCAAACACCTCAATTTTGGGCCAAAAGTGCTTTTGGCCAAGAAAAAGTACTTTAGGCCTAAAAAAATATTGGCCAAACAAGTTATAAGGTTGAGTTAAGGATCTTCAATTAGGTTGTGTCGTCAGGCTTATATGGATTAAGGTGACGTGGGATCATGTGACGACTCGGTCGGTCGTCTTAAGAATTAACGCCAGATCCCCTATTAACTACTTTCCCCAATTCTATTTCTACTAAATTTAATTGCTAGGATGTTCGGTTTTGAGTTTCAGAAAGTTTTGGGACACTTAGTCCCTAATTGAGCGCTTAAGTGTTGGAAAGTTGCCCGTAGTAAGAACAGTGTGAATACAGCCTCGGAATGGAAATCCGATGGTTCTGTTAGCTTTGTTATGTGATTTCGGGGTTGGAATCATGTTCGGAATGTGTTTTGGAGGTCCGTAGCTAATTTAGGCTTGAGATGCCAAAGTTTGAATTTTTGAAGTTTTCGGTCCGATAGTGAGTTTTTGATCCAAGGGTCGAAATGGAATTTCAGAAGTTTTAGTAGCTCCGTCATGTCATTTGGGAGGTGTGTGAAAAATTTTAGGTCATTCGGATGTATTTTGGTTAGATGTTTGATCGAAAGTGTATTTTGGTGAAATTTAAAGTTCTTAGGCTCAAATCCTTGATTAATTCGAGTTTCCGGTGTTGTTTTAGGTGGTTTAAGGATTGGTACAAGTTCGAATGATGTTATGGGATATGTCCGTTGGTTTGGTTGAGGTCTCGGGGGCTTCGGGTGTGTTTCAAATGCTCAACCGGGCATTTTTGAGTCGTAAAAGGTTGCAGATTTCTTTTCAGGTATGTTGCAGACTTTCCTTCTCTGGATCACAGCTGTCCCTACGCGATCGCATAGTGTAATTGCTACGCGATCGCATTATCGGGTTCGCGATTGCGGAAGTCTGCTTTTCCCTTCTTTGCGTTCGTAATTGTTCTCCCGTGTTCGCATAGTAGAAATTAGGATTTGGTAATTTCTTGCATTTTCCTTTTCGCGATCGCGTGGCCCTGTTAGCGATCGCGTACATCTATTTATTTCTCTTCTACGATCGCAGGCTTTAGGCCATGTTCACATAGACCAATTTTGGAACCTTTAAAATTTACCCTTTGCGATTGCATTCAAATTCATGTGATCGTATTGAACAAATACTCGGGGGAGTTATAAACATTTCAAACCCGAGGGTTAGCCATTTTTATCAAAACACAAGCTTGGGAGCTCGGATTTGGGAGAAATTTCGAAAGTTTTTCGAGGGCAACTACTAGGTAACGATTCTCTACTCCCTTATGCTTATAACACAACAATCTAATCATGAATTCCTCCTTAATTTTGGATTTTTAAATGAAAAATGGGTAAAACTTCTTAGATCAAACTATTGGGTTTTGAGTGGGTGTTTGACCTCCGATTTGGGAGATTTTTATATGGTTACACTTGTGAGAGTACGAGGGTTGTGAAAATGTGAAAAATTATCCGCTTCTGATACATTGGCCCGAGGGGTGTTTTGGTCATTTCACCTAATTTCACGCCTTAGCTTTGATTGAATAGTAGAATTAGTTTCTTGCGATGTTATTTACGATATGTAATTGAAATTGAATAGATTTGGGCCATTTGGAGTCGGATATTCGTGGAAAAGGCATGGTTTCTAGTTGATCTTGTGCGGTTTTGTCTAACCTTGTGTGGGGGGACCTTTCCCCTTAGGACATGATATTTGATACTTGAATGCTTCATACGTGAGGTGACGAGCACGTAATTGAGCTAATTGTTGAAAATCTTTTTTTACTTGAAGAACTTAAATTGAGTTTTCTTGCTTATCTGTTTATTTTAATTGCAAGTTTAACCTGTGTTAGTTTAGAGAAGTACGTTTAGTTGAATTACTTGCCTATTTACTTAAACTGTCTTGGTTGTATTCCATGAAACATGTTAGGCTATGATTTACTATACTTGTTATGAGTTTAGCATTTGTGTTGATGTTTGAGCTGTTGTTGTGTGTTTTAAATTTGGGACTACGTGACGGCATCCCGGGAGATCCCCTGCACGTGATATATTCTGGTTTGAGGGTGCGGGATACCAAGAGATCCCTGGCATATGTATATATATAAGTGTTGAGGATACCAAGAGATCCCTGGCATAGGTATATATAAGTACTGAGGATACCAAGAGATCCCTGGCACTTGTATCTATAAGTTTTGAGGATACCAAGAGATCCCTCGAGTATATGATGAAGATACAAAGAGATCCACGGGATACCAAGAGATCCCTCGTGTATATTTTGAGGATACCAAGAGATCATCGGGATACCAAGAGATCCCCGGCTATTATTTCCTGTTGTGAGTAGTATTCCTTATATTATTTTGTTCTGCTTCCTATTACTGCTTCCCTTATTTATCCTGTTCAGATTCTCGTTGTAGACTTTATCTATATTATTTTCCCTCATCTTATCATATATTATTTTTATCTCAGTAGGGCCCTGACCTTCTTCGTCATTACCCAATCGAGGTTAGGCTTGACACTTACTGAGTACCACTGTGGTGTACTCATGCCCTTTTTGCGCATGTTTTTCATGTGCAGATCTAGGTAGCTCTGCCCAGGAATATCATCCTCGAGGCGGAGAGATCTAGCAGAGATTTTGAGGTACATCTACCGCGTCCGCAGACCTAGAGTCTCTTTTTTATTCTAGCTTTAGTAGTTAGCTTTCTCCTTTCCGTACTGTTCATTTTAGACATTCTGGAGTTAGAGGTATGTATTTACTTTTCGTTATCTTGTGTTCCCGTGAGTTTTCGGGTTTTGGGGTGATGTTGTAGGCTTCTGCATTATTGAGTAATATATGCCGAGCGATATCCTTTATACAGTTTTCTTTTAATTGCTCATTTTTAAATAATTTATTCCCCAAGTTATGTTGTTGTTCCGCAAATGTTAGGCTTATCTAGTTATAGGAACTAGGTGCCATCACGATATATTCACGGAGGGTGAACTGGGGTTATGATAAGTTGGTATGAGAGATCTAGGTTCATAGGAGTGACAGAACACATGCCGGTTTATTAGAGTCTCGTTGATCGGTACGGAGATGACTGTACTTATCTACCAGAGTCTATGTAACTGTTAGGAAAATGCAACTTCATTTGATTTCCCTTTCGTGTGAGATTTTTGACATAACAATTCTAAACTTCGGCCTTCTATTCTCTCACAGATGGTGAGGACACGTGCTACTCGAGATGATCAGGCACCTGCGCAAACCGTCAGGGGCCGGGGCCGGGGTAGTGGCCGAGGACGTACACGTGGTGCAGCGAGAGTACCTGCGCGAGCTGCCACCGAGGTACTACCAGTAGATCCAGCCAGAGTTTAGGCACCTGACACGCCTGCAGCTACTACTACTCCAGCACTTCAGGAGACTTTGGCACAGTTCCTGAGCATGTTTGGTACATTGATTCAGGAGGGATTGATTCGGATTGTACCGACTACTTCACATATCAGGGGGGGTCCCAGATTCCCGCTGCCCCCACTCTAGAGCAGCGAGTTCCCATTGGTCAGATTTCAAGTGTCATGGCGACACAGCCTGTATCCCCAGTTCAGTGGGTGGTGAGGAAATCTCACCGAGTAGAGGGCAGGTAGGTCCAGGAGAGAGAGGACGGATGAGGTCAAGAGGGAGAGTATAGGGGAGTGAGTAGATCTTATAGATTGGGGAGACCCACTGGTCCTTATTTTGGAGGAAGTGTATGACATGGTAGAGGTTTTGTGTGCCAGCCAGCTCAGCTTGCATCTCAGATTTTACACAAGGTTTTAGGTGTTCAAGGGTCTCGGAGTAATCGTACTGCACAGTTTCCATCCCCACGTCAGCCGCGAGGTTGCTTTGAATATGGTGACATATGACATGTGGTAAGGTATTGCCCTTGACTTGGGAGGAGTGTACCTCCACAGACTTCTCAGCCACAGCGTGCCCCGCAAAGTTCTCAGGCTATGGTTACAGCCCCAGTTGCTACCCCACCTACCTGTATCGTGGTTGTTGCCTCCAATTCTGTCGTCACAAGTATTTTCATGGTTTGTTATAGAGGTGTATCAGTTCTATTCGATCTAGGCTCCACTTATTCTTATGTGTTATCTTATTTTGCTTCGTATTTGGGCGTACCCCGAGATTCTTTGAGTTCCCCTATTTACGTTTCTACTCCTATGGGGGATTCTCTTGTTATGAACTATGGTTATCGGTCATGTTTGGTTACTATTAATGGTTTTGATACCACAGCGGATTTATTGTTACTCAGGAAGGTTTATTTTGATATTATTTTGGGTATGGACTGTTTGTCGCCTCATTACGCTATTCTTGATTATCATGCCAAGACCGTGATGCTGGCTATGCGGGGTATTCTGCGTATTGAGTGGAGTGGTACTTTAGATCATACTCCCAATAGAGTTATCTCTTTCCTTAAAGCTCAGCGTATGGTTAAGAAGGGGTGTGCCACGTATTTAGCTTATGCAAGAAATCTCAGTGCTGATACTCCTACTGTTGATTCAGTCTTGGTGGTGCGGGATTATCCCGATGTGTTTCTAGTTGATCTTCTGGGCATGCCGCCCGATAGAGACATCGATTTTGGAATTGATTTGTTGTTGGGCACTCAGCCCATTTCCATTCCTCCGTATCGTATGGCTCCTCCTGAGTTGAAGGAGTTGAATGATCAGTTATAGGAATTGCTTGATAAGGGTTTTATTCGACCCAGTGTTTCACTGTGGGGTGCTCCTATTTTGTTTGTGAAGAAAAAATATGGTTCTATGTATATATGTATCGATTATCTCCAGTTGAATAAGGATTACAGTCAAGAACCATTATCCTTTGCCTCGTATTAATGATCTGTTTGACTAGCTTCAGGGCGCACAAGTGTTTTCTAAGATTGACTTGCACTTAGGTTACCATCAGTTGAAGATTAGGGAGCCAAGTATCCCGAAGACTGCCTTCAGGACTTGGTATGTTCATTACAAGTTCCTTGTTATGTCGTTTGGGTTGTCTAATGCCCCAACAACTTTTATGCATTTCATGCACGGTGTGTTCAGGACGTATCTCGACTCGTTTGTGATTGTTTCTATTGATGTTATTCTGGTGTATTCCCGGAGTTGGGAAGATCATGTGCAACACCTGAGGACCGTGCTTCAGACCTTGAGAGAGAAGCAGTTATATGCAAAGTTCTCAAAATATGAGTTTTGGTTGGATTTCGTGGCATTTTAGGCCACGTGGTATCGAGTGAGAGTATTCAGGTGGATCCAAGGAAGATAGAGGCCGTACAGAGTTGGCCCAGGCTATCCTTAGCTACAGAGATTTGCAGTTTCCTTGGCTTGGCGGGCTACTACAGTCGATTTGTGGAGGTATTTTTATCGATATGAATAGATTGACCCACAAGGCTGCCCTATTTCAGTAGACATTGGAGTGTGAGTCAAGCTTTCAGAAGCTCAAGACAGCTTTGACTACAACCCCAATTTTGATGTTGCCTACCAGTTCGGGGTCTTATACTATCTATTGCGATACCTCGAGAGTTGGCCTCGGTGCGGTGTTGATGCAGGACGGTAGGGTGATTGCCTACACGTCCAGACAATTGAAGATACATGAGAAGAATTACCCTATTCACGGCCTTGAGCTAGCTGCTGTCATTCATGCCTTGAAGATCTGACGTCATTATTTGTATGGTGTGACTTGTGATATCTATACTGACCATCAGAGTTTCCAGTACTTGTTTAAGCAAAATGTCAGAGGAGGTGGTTAGAGTTGCTGAAGGATTATGATATTACTATTATATATCACCCGGGCAAGGCCAATATGGTGGTGGATGCCTTGAGTTGTTGGGCAGAGAGTTTGGGGAGTTTGGCATATTTACCATCTTCAGAGAGGCATATGGTGATGGATATACAGGCCTTAGCTAGCCATTTTGTGAGATTGGATCTTTCAGAGCCTAGTCGGGTTCTAGCTCGTGTGGTTTCCCGATCTTCCTTATTTGATCGTATCAGAGCAGCAGTATGAAGACCCTCATTTTCTTGTCCTTAAGGACAAGGTTCAACGTGGAGATGCCAGAGATGTTACCATCGGAGAAGACAGGGTATTGAGGATGCAAAGCCGAATTTGTGTGCCCAATGTTGATGAGCTTCGAGAGTTTATTTTAGAAGAGTCCCATAGTTTGCGGTATTGCAACCATTCGGGTGCTGCAAAGATGTATCAGGACTTGAGGCAACACTATTGGTGGAGGCGGATGAAGAAAGATATAGTTGGTTATGTGTCTAGATGCCTCAACTGCCAGCAAGTTAAGTATGAGCACCAACGACCGGGTGGGTTGCTGCAGCAAATAGAGATTCCGGAGTGGAAATGGGAGCGCATCACCATGGATTTTGTATCGGGACTCCCACGGACCTTGAAGAAGTTTTATGCCATTTGGGTCATTGTGGATCAGCTGAACAAGTCCGCTCATTTCATTCCTGTGTGTACCACTTATTCATCAGAGCGGTTGGCGGAGATTTATATAGGGGAGATTGTCCATCTGCATGGTATTCCAGTTTCTATTATTTCATACAGAGGTACTCAATTTACATCGCGGTTCTGGAGAGCCACGCAGTAGGATCTAGGTACTCGGGTGGAGTTGAGCATAACATTTCACCCCCAGACGGACGGACAGTCCGAGTGTACTATTTAGATTCTTCAGGATATGCTCTGTGCATGTGTGATTGAGTTTGGAGGGTCTTGGGATAATTTCTTGCCATTGGCGGAGTTTGCTTAAAAAATAGTTATCAGTCTAGCATTCAAATGGCGCTGTATGAGGCTTTATATAGTAGGAGGTGTAGATCTCCGGTGGATTGGTTTGAGCCAGGTGAGGCCTGGCTATTGAGCACAGAGTTGGTTCAGGATGCATTTGAGAAGATTAAGGTGATTCAGGATAGACTCCGTACAGCCCAGTCCAGATAGAAGAGCTACATTGACAGGAAGGTTCGTGATGTTTCATCTATGGTTGGTGAGCGGGTTCTGCTTCGGGTTTCGCCTATAAAAGGCATTATGAGGTTTGGGAAGAAAGGGAAGTTGAGTTCGAGGTTTATTGGTCCTTTTGAGATTTTTAGACGAGTTGGGGAGGTTGCTTATAAGCTTGCATTACCTCCCAGTTTGGCTGGGGTTCATCCGGTATTTCATGTTTCGATGCTCCTGAGATATCATGGTGACGTGTCACACATGTTGGATTTCAGTTCAGTCCAGTTGGACAAGGATCTATCCTATGTTGAGGAGCTAGTGGCTATATTGGATAGACAAATCAGAAAGTTGAAGTCAAAGAACATTGCTTCAGTAAAGGTTTAGTGGCGGGGTCAGCCGGGCGAGGAGGCAACCTGGGAGACCGAGCAAGATATGCGCAGCAGTTACCCTTATCTTTTCACTACTTCAGGTATGTCTTTATGCTCGTTCGAGGACAAACGAATGTTTAAGTGTAGGAGGATGTGACGGCCCAACTGTTTGTCTTAAGAATTAACGCACTGATCCCCTATTAACTGCTTTCCCTAAGTCTATTTCTGCTAAATTGAATTGCCGGGATGATCAGTTTTGAGTTTCAGAGTGTTTTGGGACACTTAGTCCCTAATTTAGAGCTTAAGTGTTGGAAAGTTTTCCGTAGTCAAAATAGTGTGAAGATGGCATCAGAATGGAAATTCGATGGTTCCGTTAACTTTGTTATGTGATTTTGGGGTTGGGAGCGTGTTCAGAATGTGTTTTAGAGATCCGTAGCTAATTTAGGCTTGAGATGCCGAAGTTCTAATTTTTGAAGTTCCCGGTCTGATTGTAAATTTTTTATCCGAGGGTCAGAATGGAATTCCAGAAGTTTTAATAGCTCCGTCATGTCATTTGGGAGGTGCGTGCAGAAGTTTAGATTATTCGGATGTATTTTGGTTAGGTTTTTGATCAAAAGTGTATTTTGGTGAAATTTGAAGTTCTTAGGCTCAAATCCTTGATTAATTTGTGTTTCCGGTGTTGTTTTAGGTGGTTTAAGGATTGGTACAAGTTTGAAAGATGTTATGGGATGTGTGTAAGTTTGGTTGAGGTCTCGGGGGCCTCGGGTGTGTTTAGGATGCTCAACGGGCATTTTTGAGTTGTAAAAGGTTGCAGATTTCTGTTCAGGTTTGTTGCAGACTTTCCTTCTCTGCGATCGCAACTGTCCCTACGCGATTGCATAGTGTAAATTTGGAGGGTTATATTTTTGTGCTACATGATTGCATTATCTGGTTCGCGATCGCGGTAGTCAGCTTTTCTCTTCTTCGCGTTCGTAATTGTTCTCCCGCGTTCGCATAGTAGAAATTAGGATCTGGTAATTTCTTGCATTTTCCTCTTCGCGATCGCGTGGCCCTATTCCGATTGCGTACTTCTATTTCTTTCTCTTCTGCGATCGCAGGCTTTAGGCCGCATTCGCATAGACCAATTTTGGAACCTTTAAAATTTACCCTTCACGATGGCATTCAAATTCCTGCGATCGCATTGAACAAAAACCTGGGGCAGTTATAAACATTTCAAAACCGAGGGTTATCCATTTTTATCAAAACACAAGTTTGGGAGCATGGATTTGGGAGAAATTTCAAAGGTTTTTCGAGGGCAACTACTGGGTAACGATTCTCTACTCCTTTATGCTTATAACCCACCAATCTAATCACGAATTCCTCCTTAATTTCGGATTTTTAAACGAAAAATGGGTAAAACTTCTTAGACTAAATTATTGGGTTTTGAGTGGGTGTTTGACCTTCGATTTGGGAGATTTTTTATATGGTTAGACTCGTGAGAGTACGAGAGTTCTAAAAATGTTAAAAAATATCCGGTTCCAAGACGTTAGCCTGAGGGGTGTTTTGGTCATTTCATCCAATTTCATGCCTTAGCTTTGAATTAAATAGTAGAATCAGACGCGGCAGAGTTTTCTTGCTTACATGTTTATTTAAACTGCAAGTTTAACCTGTGTTAGTTTAGAGAAGTATGTTTAGTTAACTTACTTGCCCATTTGCTTAAACTGTCTTGGTTGTATTCCGTGAAACATGTTAGGCTAGGATTTACTGTTACTTGTTCTGAGTTTAGCATTTGTCCTGATGTTTGAGCTGTTGTTGTGTGTTTTAAATTTAGGACTAGGGGACGACATCCCGGGAGATCCCCTGCACGTTATATGTTCTGGTTTGAGGGTGCGGGATACCAAGAGATCTCTGGCACATGTATATATATAAGTATTGAGGATACCAAGAGATCCCTGACACAGGTATATATAAGTATTGAGGATATCAAGAGATCCCTGGCACTTGTATCTATAAGTTTTGAGGATACCAAGAGATCCCTCGAGTATATGATGAAGATACCAAGAGATCCACGGGATACCAAGAGATCCCTCGTGTATATTTTGAGGATACCAAGAGATCATCGGGATACCAAGAGATCCCCGGCTATTATTTCCTGTTGTGAGTAGTATTCCTTATATTATTTTGTTCTGCTTCCTATTACTGCTTCCCTTATTTATCCTGTTCAGATTCTCGTTGTAGACTTTATCTATATTATTTTCCCTCATCTTATCATATATTATTTTTATCTCAGTAGGGCCCTGACCTTCTTCGTCATTACCCAATCGAGGTTAGGCTTGACACTTACTGAGTACCACTGTGGTGTACTCATGCCCTTTTTGCGCATGTTTTTCATGTGCAGATCTAGGTAGCTCTGCCCAGGAATATCATCCTCGAGGCGGAGAGATCTAGCAGAGATTTTGAGGTACATCTACCGCGTCCGCAGACCTAGAGTCTCTTTTTTATTCTAGCTTTAGTAGTTAGCTTTCTCCTTTCCGTACTGTTCATTTTAGACATTCTGGAGTTAGAGGTATGTATTTACTTTTCGTTATCTTGTGTTCCCGTGAGTTTTCGGGTTTTGGGGTGATGTTGTAGGCTTCTGCATTATTGAGTAATATATGCCGAGCGATATCCTTTATACAGTTTTCTTTTAATTGCTCATTTTTAAAGTATTGAGGATACCAAGAGATCCTCGAGATACCAAAAGATCCCTCGTGTATATTTTGAGGATACCAAGAGATCCACGGCTATTATTTCCTGTTGTGAGTAGTAATCCTTATATTGTTTTGTTCTGCTTCCCATTACTGCTTCCCTTATTTATCCTTTTCATATTCTCGCTATAGACTTTATCTATAATGTTTTTCTCTATCTTATCATATATTAAGTTTATCTCAGTAGGGCCTTGACTTCCTCGTTACTACACAACCGAGGTTAGGTTTGGCACTTACTGAGTACCGTTGTGGTGTACTCATGCCCTTTCTGTGCATGTTTTTCATGTGCAGATCCAGGTAGCTCTACCCAAGCATATCATCCTCGAGGCGGAGAGATCTAGCAAAGATTTCGAGGTACATATGCCGTGTCCGTAGGCCTGGAGTCTCTTTCTTATTCTAGCTTTAGACGTTAGATTTCTCCTTTTCGTACTGTTCATTTTAGACATTCTGGAGATAGAGCTATGTATTTACTTTCTGTTAGCCTGTGTTCCCATGAGTTTTCAGGTTTTTGGGGTGATGTTGTAGACTTTCGCATTATTGAGTAATATATGTCGAGCAACATCCTTTATACAGTTTTCTTTTAATTGTTCATTTTTAAATAATTTATTCCGCAAGTTATGTTGTTGTTCCGCAAATTTTGGGCTTACCTAGTTATAGGAATTAGGTGCCATCATGACATATTCACGAAAGGTGAACTGGGGTCGTGAAAGATCATCCCCGAGTATGTTCTTGGTAAGATTCCACGACGATTTGATGGCTTTGGAATGACTCTTGGCATGTTCAAAGGAGAACCTATGTTTAAGTGGGGGAGAATGTAACGACCTGACCAGTCGTTTTGATCATTTGCACTTTGCTCGGAAATTTGATGGCATGAGTAGCTCTGCATGATATATTATGACTTGTGTGAATCGTCGGTTGGTTTTTAGGTTATTCGAAATTGATTTGGAAGAATGATTCTCAACTAGGAAGTAAGTTAGAAGAGTTGACCAAGTTTGACTTTTGTGAATTTGACCTCGGAATGGAGTTTTGATGGTTCTATTGGGTCTGTATGGTGATTTTGCACTCTGATGTATGCCGGAATTTGCATTTAGATGTTTCAAGAAAGTTTCGGCACAAATTGGCAAAAATGGAAATTTGAAGGTTTAAAAAGTTCATAAGTTTGATCGAGAGTTGAATATGAGGATATCGGATTCGGATTGTGGTTTCGAGAATCGGAATAGCTTTGTTATGTTATTTGGAACTTGTGTGCAAAATTTGGTTTCATTCTGGGTTGATTTGGTATATTTTGATGCAAGTTTTTGAAGTTAAAAGTTCATTATTTTTTGATTTGACATGCGATTCATCATTTTTATATTGTTTGATGTTATTTGAAGCTTCGAATAAGTTCGTATTGTGTTTTAAGACTTGTTGATATGATTGAATGGGGTCCCGAAGGGCTCAGGTGTATTTTGGATTATCGATTGAGAAACTAGTTAAGTTAAAGATTTGGAGTTTGACCATGGTCAATATCGGATCAAGATGACCTCTTTTTGATGTTTTGAGTGCGGGAGTGGGGTCTTAGCGAAATCACATAAAATTCACCCCATGTGCATGGCACCTTGCGGCGCTGCCTGCACGACGCTCCGCCATTCATTGTCGAAAGCCATCAGCTGCCACGAGCGGTTCCAGACACAACCCACAACAACCGATGGCAATCGGCAACTTACTAAGCTTCACCCTATGTGCATGGCACCTTGCGGTGCTACTTGCATGATGCTTTGTCATTCCATTGCTAAAAGCCATCAGCCACCACGAGCGATGTCGCCTCCTGATTTTGCCCGCAACATCCAATGGCAATCAACACTTACTAAGTTTCACCCCATGTGCACGACACCTTGCGGCGCTGCTTGCACAACGCTCCACCGTTCGTTGCCAAAAGCGAACAACTGCCACGGGCAGGTAGGGGTGGGGGGTTTACTGACACAACCCACAACAAGCGATGGCAATCCACAACTTAATAAACTTTTCCCCATGTGCATGGTACCTTGTGGCACTACTTGCACGACGCTTTTCCGTTCCATTGCCAAAAGACATCAAAAGCCATGAGCGATTTTGCCCGAAACACCCGATGGCAATCGACATCTACTGAGGTTTGCCCCATGCGCACGGCACCTTGTGGCGCTACTTGCAGGATGCTCCACCATTCGTTGTCAAAAGCCATCAGCTGCCATGAGCGGTGCCAGACACAACCCGCAAAAACCTCGGGCAATCGGCAACTTACTAAGCTTCTCCCCATGCGCATGGCACCTTGCGGCGCTACTTGCACGATGCTTTGTCGTTCTATTTCTAAAAGCTATTAGCTGCCACGAGCAATGTCACCTCCCGAACAGACCCAACAAACAGAGCTAGAGGCCTACGATATCGACAGAAACGTTACACTAAATGGAATGACGAACGTGAAACTCAGTCGACAACCTCAAACGAACTCCCTACGAGCTTCAAACGAACTTCATTGTTTCCGGTAGTGAGGAAGCATCAGCTGGTCTGCTGTGAGGCGAAGAAGAAGGAACGATAACGAGGGGTGAGTTGGTGATGGTTTTGTCGTTGGGGGAGGGGTCGTTGCTGAAAAGGGTGATGTTCCGGTGAGTTTTGTTTGGGTAGCTGGTGGGGATAGGGCGAAGGTGTGTGGAGAAGAAGATCTCATGGGGGTGGGGTTCTAATATGCTATGCTGCTGCCTTTTTTAAAATTTTCCAGACCTTATTTTTTGTTCAATTTTTT